>RJWT010009709.1:0-24914 GCA_004365215.1 Cuniculus paca | reverse complement strand
CACACCTGAAGTTTCTGAAGTGATGGCAAATGAAGTAAAGAAACAACTTCATGAGGCTATAAAAGAAATTAGAACAGAAGTACTATCTCAGGTAAAAGAAGAAATGTAAAACATAATAAAAGAATTGCTAAGCACCTCTAAAGAAGACATAGATTAAAAAAAAAAAACAGAGGAGCATAGGAAAATAAGGAAAACCTTGAATGAAAAATATAAAAAAGATTTAGAATGCATGAAAAAGATTCAAAGAAATATCCAGGAAATTAAAAGCTCCAATGAAAGCTGGCAAAACCACTTGAAAGAAACTGAAGATAGACTTTCAAACTTTGAAGACAGGTATGCAGCTTATGATTGTGAAAGGAAAGATCTCTTTAAAATAACAAGCAACTGGGAAGTAACAATTCAATGACTGCAAGACAATGCAAAGCACCATAACTTAAGAATAATAGGTGTCACTGAAAAAGCAGAGGTCAACACAAATGACATTAAAACTTTATTTACAGATGTAATAGCAGAAAACCTCCCAAGCATGGGAAATGGATATGACATTCAGCTAACTGAGGCATATAGAATGCCAGCTAGCCGCAACCAAAACAAATCTACACTCAGACAAACACAAGAACAGAATATTAAAAGCTGTTAGAGAAGAGAAACAGATCACCTATAAAGGAAAACCCCTCAGGAACACAGCAGACTTCTGAACACAAACTATCGAGTCAAGAAGAGGCTGGAGTGAAGTATTGCAAGTCCTGAAAGAAAACAACTTCCAACCCAGATTGATGTACCCTGCAAAACTTTCTTTCAAAATTAATAGAGAAACAAGATACTTCCATGACAAAGAACAACTCAAGGAATTCATGACTGCCAAACCAACCCTACAAAGAATACTAAAGGACATCATAGAGAGAGATAAAAAAGACCATGTTTCCAGAAAGAACAGCAGGGGGGGGTCACAAAGCAGGGTAAACAAGTGAATGGAGGGAGTCAATGGCAGGAAAACAGCATGGCAGAGATTAGGCAATGCATGTTGGCAAAAACCATTAATGTAGAGGGTCTCAATTCACCAATAAAAAGTAATACATGCGGAGTAGATCAGGAGACAGGATCCATCAATATGCTCTATACAGGAAACATATTTAACTCGAAAGAAAATCATGGATTGAAAGTCAAAGGAGAGGGCCGGGGATCTAGCTCAGTGGCCTAAGTGCCTGCCTGGCAAGCGCAAGGTTGTGAGTTCAATCCCCGGTGCCGCAAAAAAAAAAAAAAAAAAAAAGTCAAAGGAGAAAGAACAATGCTCTATATGACATGGAGCCAGAAAAAAAGTAGGGGTAGCCTGCCCATCAACTGAAGAACAAATAAGAAAGACATGGCATTTTTATACAGTGGAAATCTACTCAGCTATAAAGAAAGATAACCTCAAGGCTCTTGTAGGTAAATGGATACAACTTGAGATGCTCATGGGTGAAATGGTTCAGAGTCACATGGGTGAATTTCGTGTAGTCTCCCTAGTATAACAAACTAAAAGAGTTAGTGAAATCCAAACTGCACAATAGATACTATGAAAGTGAAAGGGAAAGAACTGTCTAAAAAGGGAAGGCAGTAGCCATTGTTAATCTATTATCATGATTTGAAACTTGTATTTTTCATTGTTCCATTTATTTTGGTTTTATTCTGTTTGGTTTTGTTTGATTTTATTATATTTGATGGCAAAGACAGCTATTTCTAAAATAACAAAAAATATTATAGTAGCCATTATTGATTTCCTATTACCTTGTTTTGAAGCCCTGTATTGCTTTCATAGTTTTGTTTTTATTGGTTTTATTCTGTTCTGTTTTGTTTGATTTTATTACGTCTGATGGTATGAGCAGTTATTTTGAAGATAACAAGAGGCATTATGGTAGCCATTATTTATTTCCTTCTATCTTGTTTTGAAGTCCTGTACCACATTCATTGTTTTGTTTTGGTTGACTCTATTTTGTTTTAATTTGTTTGGTTTTATTCTCTTCAAAATAAAAAAATAAAATCGTGTTCTAATGAAAGTAAGTCAAGATCGTGAAGCTTTGGGATCCTGCTAGTCCCCATGACCACTCACCTATTATTAACAAGCCAAAAATAGAGAAGCAGGGACCACATTCTTCAACTCCTATAAATTGACATAGCTATTCATCTTCAGTGAGATGGAGGTCACAGGAAAACCTGGTTTTTATAAGCAAGAGAAGTCTAGAAATAAATACTCGATGTTTGCCACTAGCCATTATGAATAAGGCAGCAACATTAATTTATTTTAATGTTATACCCAAGGGGCACATGTTTTCCTTTCTATGTGATTACAAAAATACTGCCTGTCCCCTGAGGAAAGAAGTCCTTTTTTAGACTTCAAGAACAGACAACCCAATTTTCTCCAAGTTTCTTTTTTTCTCCTTTGAGAGCACACTTAATTTGTTAATGCGGGAGTACATTTGTCACCAGTAACATTCATCTTCACTCCATAAACAGATTGCCTGAAATTGGTCCTGATAGAGGGAAAGCCGGGGGGAGTGTACTTCATTGCATGTTATGGAAACATAATTCAATGGTTTATTTGTAATAAGATTTTTATATTTGACTATTGCATGAGCAACATTCAAAAGATCCTGAAAGACCATGATTTTATTCATTTCTCCCAAGCAGTGGCTTTTACAATTACAGATCAAAAAAGCACACTCTTTTTAATAGGCCCTTTGCTGCTGTTAAACAGAGACAATGCAGCCAGGGTGTATTACTTTCAACATTTCTATTTACCCACAAAGAGTGAGGTTGTGCCTCTGTTGCAAGACACTATGTTAAGTGTTTTCAAAGAAATACAAAATGGATAGAATGTGTCTGATTCCATCACATAGTACATAACTTAGCAGCTGACATATGTAATGGCTCACCAGGCAGGATAGGGAAGCGTTGTTGAGTTGCATTTGAATAATTTTGGCTGCAAATAATAGAACCCAACTTCCACTAGCTTATGAAGAGGAAGTTTTGTATGATGACAAAGAAGACAGACATACAGTCAGGAAAGCCGGGGCTCCACCAGGTCTGCAAGGACCTCCCTCCTCCCACCTTCACCTGCTCATCAGAGCGCTGGTGCCTTGTAAGCGAGGTGCCTTGTCCTAAAACAGCTGCCAGCAGTGAGCAGAGCAGCACACTTCTTGGTTCACATCCAGCGGGAAAGAAAGACCAAGTTCTTTTCCTAAAATTCCTTTCTTTGTATTTTATTGAGCCACCTTGAACTCATGTGTGACAAGGGGGATGAGGTTACCTTTGACTGATTTAGACTAATCCACAGGGTAAATGGAGGTGAACCAAATGCAATGTTAACCAAAGTGTGGCTAAGGAATTAAAACTGAAGAAAATCTTGACATTGTCCAAGCTGGGTAGCCTCCTTGGGACCTGGAGAGTTATCCTGAGGTTCAGATTTGCTAGCAATGGTAGCCAATAAGCAACATTTACTATGAGAAAATGTTTTTAAAACCTCTGAGAGATGATTCACTGGGCCTCTATGACTTCTCTAAATTTGGCGAAGAGGAATACCTCAGTATTCTCCCTTTTCTCCCAAAGTCAGATAATCATTCTCAAGTGGTTGCCAAGCATTTTTCAAACTGATATTTCTAGCTCCTTCCAAAACAGTCTGTCACTAAACTCACCCACTCTACAGAGGAGGGGGAGAAGGAGGAGAAGTCGCAGTGATATTACTTTTTATAGAGACATGAATTCTTCAGTTTTGTCAGCTTTTGAAGGGTAAGAAAGTGTTTCCAATCTTATTATGCCTCTTGCCTATAGGCACCCCACCTTATTCTAAGTCCACACCTGTTTCTTTGCACTTATAAGATTCTTATTTTCTTTTAAAATTTTTCACTATTTATAATATGCTATGCACTGTTATAGGCTCATTCCAGGTGTTATACACTCATTACATGAGGAACTTCATAGCAACCCCAGAAATAGAAATTGCTATCATTCCCACTTTAGAAGTGAAAAAAATTGAGCCATAGAGATGTGAAGTAACTACCTAAGATCACACAGAAGCCGGTGGCAGAGCTGGGATTTAAACTCAAGTAATCGAGGTCTATAGTCTGAATTTTTACCCAAAATACAACAGTTGCTTCTGTGACCTGTGGATGAGATATACAACCAGTCACCAGAAAACTAAGGAAGATCATACTACAGTGTTTAAATGTTATCCTAAGAACAGGGACTATAACTTCAAGGGTTAATTTAAGGGGTAATCAGAAAACTTAGGTAACTGATATGCAAGTAAGTCAATAATAAATAAAAAAAGTTTTCTAGGAAATATTAGAGAAGAAAAGGACCTAATATTTACTGAGCATTTATTATACAGCATTCAGGTGCCAGATGCTTTGGGTATGCTAAGTTATTCAGGAAAACTTTCCAGGTTCCAATCCCTCCTTCATAGAGCACTGAGAAGTTAGGTGTGCTACTAATTTGGCCTTAGGCCAAACCTAGAATCTGAATCTATATTGTTGTAAAATCTGTATTTCTTTCCCATAACCCACTGTAAAACTTCAGTGCTCCTGGAAGCCAAAGCCCAGTAAAGAAAAGAGTTCCTACCTCAAAGCCTCAATCTATGAAAGTACCACCTCTTTAAATAATTGTACATGAAAGAACTAAGTACTACTCCAAAAAAATTTCTCTTCTTTCAGATCTTTTAAATAAGGCACCAGAGGGAAAAAAGTACACACACACACACACACACACACACACACACACATACCTGATATCTAACCAGGACAAAGATGTTATCAGAGACTGAAAGAATCTCCTCGATACCCTTAAAAAGGAGGAAAGATACCCCAGATCTCAAGGACAGCACAAATTCACCAGAAACTGCTTGGGTTGCTTAGCAGATCGTTTTAGTATTTACAAAGTATGTTAACTTTAAGATTATGAAGCCCATTTCTCCTTCTCATGGGGTACCCTTGCAGGCTTGGGCTTCTAGCTGGGGAGCAAGCATCTGGAGAAGAAAGTCTGTTATTTGGTAAGGCTTGTCTTTGTTTGCTATGTTGACATGAATAACTCATGGCTGTGTGGCCTCTCGAGTGGCGGCCTTGACAAGGCTGACATGACAGCGTCATACATCGGATCCCAGTCCACCCTCCCTGGAGAAAATGGAGCACAGCCTCATTTCACATTTCACCAAGACAGGCTCTTCAACTATTTATAAGTCGAACTGAAATTTCCACTACTCCAGCTGACACAACTGGCTTTACCTAGCAACGGATAAAAGAGGTCCAGCGGCAGGCTTGGGAAAGCTGGCTCCGGCAGAAGCCAAGGGGACAGAGCAGGGACAAAGTCTACACCCAGCGAAAGTCGCCACGTCATCATTCATTTTTCTCCATCGCCACCACAAAGAAAGACCCTATGTGTACAGTTCATCCAAACTGGACTTTTGCTCATTCCTTTTTGCAAACCTGCCTACGTAGATAGGCTGATGCCTTATCAATACTTATTAAAGACTCATTGAAATTGTCAGTGATCAATATCCCAGTGCTCTGGTTCTGGAATAGGACTGTCTCCTCTAATTCAGTCTTATTCAATACAAGATAAATCCATTCAGAACTTTCATTATGCCAATTCTGGAAATTCAAAGACTAAGAAAGTTAAATCCTCACCCTGAAATAGCTTAATATATAGTAGAGCAGTAGACAAATAACCAGAGGATATTGACAAGAATCATTGCTCTGAGACGGAAAGGCCGGGGGGCTGCCGGAAAGGCCAAGGGGCTACCGCACAGCAGAAGAGGGCACTTACCCGAGGCTGCAGGATTATTTTGCTGATAACAAGTGCAGATCTAATGCTGGCTGCATTCCTCATTTTGCTTAATCCCCACAGCAATCCTCCCCACGAGGCTGGTCCTATTATTGGCCTAATTTTTCAGTCAAAGAAACCTGGGCTCAGAGAGATTAAGTGATTTGTTCAATCTGACACAGCAAGTGGCGGGTATAAAATTCAAACAGCCCAATCTAACCACAAAGACCATGCACTTACTTATAATATTGTATTTCTTCTTAACAGCAATGTGCAAAGTTTAATGTTCGTGACTGTATCAAAATTGTTATTCAAGAAAAAAATTGTTAAATGTCTATTCCATTTACAGCATTCCAGGCAAGGGACATAACCTGTACTGGGATTGGTTCTGGACTTCTGAAGCTTGTCTTTGAAAATCAGCTAGGGCAGAGTTTTGAAGGAGATCAATCAGTTATTCTGGAAATATGTATAGGGTGCTGTTATATATCAGGAAACATGCTAGGTTCTGAGAATATGGAGTGAACCCAAAAAGTGTCTTTTCTCTTCTGTCTTCATGGAATTTATATTCTAGGAAAAGAGCAAATAAGCACACATTGCATTAAAGGCAATATTGCCTATCCTGAGAATGAAAGCAAGGGGTTAGAAAGCATGAATGAGAGACTAAGGGCAGAAATTGGCATTTTGAATTGCAAGATCCATAAAACCTCTTTGAGAATTTGAGGTGACATTTGATGAGTAAAAGAAACAGGTTGTGTGATGATCTGTGTGAAGACCCTGTGCAGGGTCAGGCAGAAGCGATATCAAAGGTGAGGGCTCCCAGACAGGAGCTCACATGGAGAGAAGGAAGACAGGCTATGGACCATGCCTCAGGGACAGAGGCTAAAAGCAATGCAAAGTGAGTAGACACTCCCAAGGCAGGCCATCCAGAATCTCGTCAGCTAAAATAGGGTTCCCATTTTCTTCCCAAAGCAAAGGGAAACTCCTAGAAAACTTTGAATAAAGAGGTGGCATGCTCTGATAAACTTTTTAACTTCACCCCAGCTGCTACAGACAGAACTAATTATGTGGGCTCCCAGGTAGAAACAGGGAGCCCAATTAGAAGACTATTACACAAGCCTAAGTTTGAGGATGACGGTGGGTTAAACACAGAGGTTGTCAGATTGGGGATATATTTTTCACTGTAGTGCTGACAGACTAGATTAGATGTGGGCTGTGAGGAAAGAAGAGAAGAGCAAATGCACTTAAGTTCCTGGAACCGTGCCTAGAACAGAGTTTGTACTCAATATGTGGAAATTCTTTCCCCTTCTCTCAGAATTTAACAAAGTTTGCTTGGAGAAAATAAGGCACATGCAAAACTACATAGCAGATCTCTTAAGAGTGGCTCTGACATGTGTCTAAACTGAGCCACAACTTAGTCATGATCAAGTAGATAATATTCTACCTCAGTGGCTTTGATCAAACAAGTCAGTATCCCTGTTTTCATTCCAATAACAATAACTCAAGTGAAGATTGACTAGACGACTACTGGTTTACCTTGGTGAGACTGTCTGGGGCTACTGTAAGTAGGATATGGTTCTGTCTATTAAGAAGCTCAAATGTTGCTTTCCAAGAATTTTCCACCAAGTGACCCCACACTACACAGGCCTCCTTCTTAGAGCCTCTTAGCACTCCTCTGTCTTTCCATCGTGGCTCTTTCCAGTGTGAAATCTGATATATATGTACGTAAGATTGGTTGAATAGCTATCTCTTTGCCTGCGGTCCCACTCTTCTCATCTTTGAAACAGTTTACCTAGGGGAGAAAATAGCAGGCATCTAAAAATACATGTTGGAAAAATTTAAAACATTTATTAAAATACTTTTTATTCTTAGAGCAAAAAGCAACCTATAAGGGAAGTATAATGACTTTTAGTAAGTATTGGGTACTTAGTTTAATTTTTAAAGTTCTATTTATAATCACTAATTATCTTATTAGTAATATACAAGATTTACTTCAAGACAGCCAGAACTGGCATGAAGGAATTGCTTCTTTCAAGCCATTTTGGACTTCAGACCAGGAAGAAAATGTTTTTGGTTTGTTTGTTTTGTTTTGTTTGTTTGTTTTTATCCAGGTTATGAGATGCTTTTGGGATTGACAGTGTATTGATTCAGGAAAACTGACCTCTGTAGCCAACCACAATGACACGAGCCTCACCTGGGTCATAGCAGCAGCCCCCTAATTACTGGTTTCAACCCTGATCCCTTTGAAAATATCAACATCACAGAGAGACTGATTCTTTTAGAATAGAAGCTACTTTTCTGCATTTTTCTCCCTCAGATAAATGCCAACAGTTGTATGATGACCAGCATCATCTTTATCAGTCAAGGGTCTGAACGGGAAATAGGTGCATGATTAAAATGGCAATTGAAAGAAAGTCTCATGAAGGGGCTGTCCTACTGTGCTCAGCCTGCTGTCACAAATTAGGCTTGTCGCTTATAAACAACAGAAATGCATTTCTTACTGTTCTGTGGGCTGGGGAGTCCACAGTGAGGACACCAGAAGATTCAGGTCTCCAGAAGCTTTCTGCTTCATGAAAGATCTGCTGTCACTGCACCCTCAGCTGTTCCTTCCTTTGGGCTCTAATCCCCTTAGACAGATGATGAGCTGCTCACCTGAAGGCCCCACCTTCACGACTGAGTTGGGGATTATTTCAGTGTATGCATTCGGGGGGACTTAAACATTCAAAACATAAGGAGGAGCATTTACAAAGACGAGATGAGGGTTTTACAAAATCACTGACAGACAGTGTGCTGTCCTGAGGCCCCCCGCACAGTGGGGACCTATATTACCACTCCTTGGCACCCAGATGAGGCAAGAAGATAAAGTGGTTACAGGCGGAAATGGGGAAAGTGTGGATCTGCCATGACGCCCTCTCCGATCTGCTCTTTGCCTGGTCTTTGTCCTGCTGCTGCAGCCGCCCTCACCTTGACATGCCCTGACATTCAAGACACTGTGAAACTTTATAGTCTTTGCATTCGCTGTTTCCTCTGCTCAGAATACCTCTGAGAGTGTCGGCAGAGCCCACTCCCTTGCTTCAAACTCATCTGTCACCTTCTGAATGCACCCTGCCTAAAAAGGCTGTTTACAACTATAAACCTCCTCTTCCAACATCCTAATCCCCTTTAACCCTCTTCTCCTTTTCAATTTTCTCCCTTTTTCCTGTACCATTATATGTAGTATGTATTTTCACACACTATTATATGTAATACACATCCCCTAGTTCCTTGATGAAGTAGACGCTCCAAAGAAATGATCTTTGTTTTATAAATCAATAAGTGCTAATGCCTCATAATAGTTCAAAACACATAAACACGAGAAAATCACTACCTTAAGTGCAGTGCTAAAATGTTCTTGTGTTGATTTTTGTTTGTAAACACAGATAGAAACAAATTAAAACCAATCAGTCCTGCTTTCTACCCCATACTCAAGAGACTGATTAAGTCCGATTAAATGTTGAATGGACTTCTGTCCCTCCAGAGGTAGTTTCACATAAAATCACTCCAGAGAGGAAGTTCTTCCTTTTACATTTCACTAGAGTACTTCATTAAGTAACAGTGAGTCACAGACACTATGATCCCTGAGTTAAATCCATCAGCATGGATGTAAGGAAGATCTGAAACTCTAGTTTGTCCCTTTGAAGGCCCTCAGAATTCTCAGACTATAATACAATGGAGCTGCTTTCCAGGTAGTGCTTAATTGTACTAAAGGAGAAATAAAACACCATGCATTGTGCAACTGCATGTCTTGGTGATGCCTCAGAAAAAGTTACCGACTTGTAGACTTGAAAGAGCATCTTTGCAAAAGTCCAGTAGCTTGATCACTGTTACATCACATAGCATGCAAGTATCCTACATGAAACAGAGAACCCAGGTCCCCATCTTCCTGGCTCAGGGATCTTCCAACCATATGGGAAACAAACAAAAAAGAACTTAAAAGACCCAAACCGTTTGAAATGATTCTGTTTTTATTTGTCACTGATCTATATTTAACTAGCATAGAAAGACTTGGAGTCAAAATAAAGTATTAATCCCTATTAGAATACGAAGAAAAGTATATTGCACCAAATACATATGGTTCAATAATGATGATTCGTTTATAAGCACAAATATGTGTCTAATAAACTTATGAGAGTACTAAAACCAAGCAGAGCAGACCTACAGTGAGGAAAAGTACTTTCTAATCAGGCTTCCCACAAATTTAAACGAGGATGGAAGTAGGCGATGATCTCATCTTTCCCATCAGCTCTTCCCCCACAAAGCAGGGAACTCTAGAGCTTATGCAGATGTACAAATCCTCTAGAGTTCTTAAAATGAAAGCATATTTTTATAGTGTCATCAGTAGCCATAAAAGCTTTGCCAACAGTATTTACGTGCATAATGGTAGCATGTTTAAATGTTAGTTCAGCCTCTAATAAGAAATTACAAGTAGGTAGTGTTTAAAAGCAGAACACTACCCTACTTAAAATATCTAAATTATTTGAAAGCCAAAGAAAAAAGTTTCTCAATTATCCATGTGAAGTCACTCAGGATGACAAAGGGAACATCTACCTAAGGAGCTGTGGATCTCATAATAGAAAGGAACTTCCTTTAAACTCCCCAACAAAGGAATATTTTTAAAGTAGGTTAGTCATATCCTTAAAACAAGAAAGCCTTTTCAGATGTCTGGTTTTGTACCCTTCGGGCTATTGTGCCACTCAGCCCACTTTATCCAATTCACAAGGGTCAAGGCTTCTGAGAGGTAAGTTGGTTAAATAAAGGACTGCTTCTGTAGATCTTTGCCTTCATCCATTTCCACCTCAGGCAGTTCTTTTACAAGCTCACTCCTTGGATAAAAATCTACAGAATCAGACCAGAAAATATAAAGTAACTGGAAACTGGAGGTTTTTCTCTTTTCCTTTTTCTAATATCATAAACCAATTGGTGATGATATATAAGTGTAAGAACGTCGAAAGCAATAACAAAGGCCCATCAAGGTTAGACAATCTAATCTCAGGAAGTTGTTAAGAAATAACATGGAGTAATGTTCCCTAAATGTACCATGACATTGAAATCATGGAAGGCAAGCTGGCACAAAATACATTTTTTGCATGGTGGTGGACAGGGACTAAGTTGCTGTCTGAAACTAAGTTTTTATTGAATGTAAGAAACTATATTGTCAGAGATATAAGAAAAAAATCCTTCAGAAAACTTGTTTATTCAGCCTCTATTACATAAAACTGGGACTAATCTGTGGCAGAAGGCCAATTTATTAATTTATAATCAATTTTAAATTACTGTCTTGTGAATATAACAATTCAGGAGAACTGATTATTGTGTGTGAGTTTGCTTAGGGAAAGCATATTAACAGCAAAGAGAAATGGTTGTAATTAAAGAAGAGTTTCATCTAGCTAGCAATGCCTTCTGGTGAGTGGGTCTTCTATTTTCTTGAGATATTTTATTTGAATTTAGAAGACTTTCATTCATCCATTATACTATTCTCTTACTTAAAAATCATTATCAATTGAGTAGCTTCAATCTACCAAGCAAGCTTGCACTGGAAATGATGGACAATGAAGAAAATATCCATCTGCCTGGAACTTATATTTTAATTGGTATAGTTCAGTTAGTGGGTTGCTTTTATTATATCACTAACAACACTTTGCATGACCTTGGCTCGGGAATGCAATTCCTGTTTTGCAGGGGGTTCACCACGTTGTTCATGCCAACCCTGAACTCACTATGTACTTCAGAGCGGCCTCAAACTCATAGTGGTCCTCTTGCCTCAGCCTCCAAGTGCTGGGATTACAGGTGTGCATCTCTGCACTCATTCGTTCTTTACTTTCTACAAAAATTATTTCTGTAAATGTTTATCAAAATATTGTATACATCCAATGGAAATCATGGAGGTATGATTTAAGTTTTCATAAAAGCTTCAGGCAGTCCGCATCAAGGCTCTTGCAGCCCATACTTCGAAACCCTGATGAAAATGAAAGTGATCAAAAAATAGATCTGAAGTGCACATGTGAAATAAACACATTACTTTCATAGTTGATTGAAGCACAGGCAAATATTGAGATTTATGCATTTTCCCTCCCCATGCTGGAATGAGTCTACTGGACTAGGGGTTTCTGCTAACTTATATTTGATTTATACTTTCTCTTTTGACTTAAGATGATAATTTATTTGCCTGGTTTCTATGCTCCCACCTATTCCTCTCCTCATGACTTCCATGTATATACGGTGCACCAATAGGGTCTTGGTTGACTTGTGAATTACACTTAAACATAGACAAGTGAGGAAGATGTTTGTTAGTGACGGTTTATTTGATAAATTCTAGCTAATTGTTTTGGTTGGCTAGAGCTTCCACAAGATAATAGCACAGACTTGGTTTGAAAAATGGAAGTATTTTTCTCATAGTGGTGGAGGCTAAAGTCCAAGATCAAGACACCATCAGGGTTGGTCTGTTCTGAGGCCCCTGTTCTTGGCCTGAAGATGGACCCCTTCTTGTTTCCTCATCACATGGTGCTTCAGTGGTCACGCATTTCCTGTGTCCAGGCTTCTTATGAAGTCACCAGGCAGATTGGGTCAGGACCTGCCTAATGGTCTTATTTTAAATTATTCAAAAAAGGTCACATTTCAATGTACTGAGAGTTAGGGCTTCTCCATAAAAATTGGAGCAGGGTTGGACCAATTCAGCCCACAATACTAACTTACCAAGATAATATAGAATATATGTAAAGACCTAGACCTGGAGAAGTAATGGAGTGCAAAGTAGAATTCAATCTGTACGAGCTAGGTAGAGAGAAGGTAGAATTTGATGAAAACAGATACGTAGGATGAAAAATTTTGGCAAGAAAAGCTAATTCTGCCTTGAATAGCATTGTGAGCCTGAAGGAACACTGGTTTATCAAATGTAGGTTGGTTTCTAGTTTGGTCTTCTACAAACTAAACCTATCAGGGCCCACGCCTAGGACCACTGATCTCCTGCTCAGAGGTATGAAAACAGAATAAAACACAGACAAAACATGTATTTTAGTTACAAGGAGCACCAGGATGGTCAAAGCCTAAGGAGAGGCTAAGACCACAAGGCACAGCATCTTTGGGTTTTATTAGGTGCACAACTTGATGGGTGGTATTGCTGGGGGCTGCTGGAAGCGTTGGGGTCAACTGCTGACGTAGTCAAGGTTCAAGAATCAAGGAACGATGCATTTTTGGAAAACCACACAGGAACAGATCGTGGTTAACTGGTGACCTGATTGTCTGCTAACCGCGATTGTTGGGCTGGATGGAATTTGCAAGTCACATCCTCAGCTGCCATGTTGTCTTGCTTTGAGGCGCCAGAACTTCACAGGCTGCTTGCTGGCCTCGGCTGTGGCCGTTGGCTTGAAGATTAATCTATCCTTAAGTCAGCCGGGGGCCTTGCCACAAGTCGTGTAATCCTAGGACAGACTCTCAATGTATTTTTATGCCAATATATTAACATTAATTAGCATCTTATTGTCTGCTTGTACCACGTCAAGTTAGTTCTCAGCAAAAACCAGTTCCCCAGTAAAGATACCACAAAGCAAGTAAAGTCTAGCTTCAGGACCCTTAGAAGCTCTTGCATACAGGCTCTGGTCTCGATAGTAAACCAGGCAGTTGATTTGATTTAACATTCACAGTTTTGGGCTCCTTTCCTTTAGAAGAGCTTTGGACGCCACAAAACCTGGACCTGTTTTGTGATTGCAAATATTTTCAAACATTTTCAGAGGGAAGGAGTCATTTCTTGGGCCAAATCCTTAAAATTAAGTATTTACTTGAAAGAAATAATCATGCATATGTTATATTAAAAACATGATGCTTGAGTAACAGTCGCTCACTGAAAGAGTAGTTACTGCAATCTGCAATCTTATGGACGTGTCTGCTCGACTGACTTTCAAACCACAGTGCTCAGAAATGTCCTGCTCACATATTCATACTTCTCTCTCACTCTCTCTCTCTCACACACATACACACACACACACACACACACACACACACACCTCACCACATGTTTACTTTTACATCTGTATTCAGAACTGGTCAGCCAACTATGCAATTAATTTAAAATGCAAATTGCATGTGTTTAGTAACGATAGTTGAAATTTTATTGCTTAGACTGTTCATAATTTCCTTTTTGTAGAACCATCCTTCTCTCCCTTCTCATATAGTTGGTATTAACTCTCTCCCATACATTCCCAGGGAGTATACACATCCAAACCCATGAGTGAGCTAGCTTCTTATTTTGGCATTCTACTTTTTCTGCAAAAAAATAAACAAATAAATGAACATCTTACATGATGCAAAACACTATTGTAAAGTGGACTTTCCCAGCGGCCCCCAGGTGAGAATCAGTTTCATACTCGTTTCCTTCAGAAGATGTCTGCATTTTATTTTTGAGTTTTACGCATAGTTCTTCCCAGCAACAGCCTTGCTATTGAAGATAGAAAGGTGGCACTTGGTTGGAAAGCAAAAGGAAGTGAGATGAGATTGGTGAAGCAAGACAGTTCAATTTGCCTAACAAAGCAAAATTTCTGAACTGAGTTACTCTTACAGCACTGTAATCAGCCATGTTTCTTAAAATGCCTGGGTTATATCGAGCCCCACTCACACTATGGTAATTATCAGCTGCCACCACACAGAAGGGCTGCATTCCCTGCTAGATTTTTTTTTTTTCAAAATGTCAGCTTGTAATCTGAAGGAAAATTACAAACCCTACTTTTTTAGGAATGTTTAAAATAAACTCACAGAAACACCAAGCCTGTTACAATTACTGTCCTGCTTTAAGAGAGAAGCATCCCAGGTGGTGTTTTATCTCTGCAGCATCTATTTCTAAAGTTTAGCCACAATGGAGGAGCATTAGTGCCTTATATAATAGCAGTCTAATGCCAGTTTGAGGGAAAAGCTGAAATTTCTTTGAGAAGTTTTCAGACTTTATTCTAGAGAAACAAAAACTACCCTAAAATACCATCACCACTGGTACTACCTTAATAAAATTGCACAACTTGAAAAAGTGCAGCACTGATCATCTTTGGTGTGGTGCTGATGATAATGTGTAAGGCTTGCTCTCTTATTTAGTAAGTACATAAAACTCTTATCAAGTGGAGTGTTCTATGTTAATGACAACATTTCCAATTAAATTACCAATATAAATCACTTTGACATGCCATCATTCTTTATTTTAACAACTGCTTTTACACTGTGCACTTCAGGGCCCTTGTATCTTTCAACTTGTTAAAGAAAAATGAAATATCAGTCAAAAACGTAACGGGCAGAACTGTACTGAGAAAAATTTTTAGCAGAATAAGATCCAGTGAGCTAAAAGGACCCAAGGGTTATGCTCAGCATGCTAAAAAGCCTTTTAAATGATGGAAGCAAATCACTGAGAAATCCATAGCTTCTCTCTTTTGGGTGTATTTTCTAAGGCAGATGTAAAATAGTCAGCTGAGGATTTAGACACAAAATATTTGGTTATGCTCATGGCTCTGCCATGAACAAGTTGCTTGATACTAAGCAAATCTCTAGCCTCAGCTTCTAGGAATGAAACTCCTTAAGTTTGCTTTCAACTCCACCTTTATGCGACAAGAAGTTCCATAGAAGGTGAAGAGAAACTAGGTCACTTCGTGAATTTGATGTGATGCAGGACACAATTTCCAGGAATAGCTTCCTCCTGTGCCATATAAGCTACACAACATCCTTGCTTGTCTTCTGTTTATATATCCAAAAGGAAAAAGAGTGTGTAAGGCAGAGCTGGATTTGGATCCCACCTGCCACCCTTCATTAGCTGTGTGACCTTGGCCAATGTAATCATGTCTGAAATTTCAGCTTCTTCATTACAAAAGCAGAAATATTTATTCTAATCTATAATAAATAGTGTATTAAAAATACATGACTTATAATGCTGGTAAGATTATTATAAATGATCCTCCTGATCCATGTTTTACAGTGCCTAAAACCACTTAATAGCATGTGTGTGTGCAGGTGTGTGTGCATACACATATTATTTTACATATAATAATACACATTCTTCCCACCTTGGAGAATATTGCTTCCAGTTCCAAAGAGAAATAGGAGTCAGTAATTCTTATGCTATTAGATCAGAATTAGGAATGCACACAGCAATAGACACATTCATGATGGTATGATGAGATAGACAATCTAAAATACCAATGTAATATTGTAATTCTTAGCATCTGTTTGGCTACCAATAGGAGGAATCCAGGATGAATATATTCTGTCTTGCCAAGGTGTGCCATCGCTAGCAAGTAAAATGATCACCACTAGAGTAGAGTCTGTCATCCTATAGCCAGTTTGGATAGATTAGAAATGTAATTATGTCATTTTTCTGAAACCAATCAAAGCAGCAACAAGTTCACTACAGTTTTGAATACATTGGTTCTGACTTCATCTTATGCACTCTCCATTTCAGACGATTTAGTTGAGCCGAATAATAAAATCAAAGCATGCCAGCTACTCATATATCTCAAATGTAGACCCCAGCACAGGTCTCCTATATTGTAAGTACTTTGCTTTCGCTTTTGTTACCCTTTCTTATGGTTAATACATTGTGTCAACTTGAGACCTTGAGAAGTTTAACTGAGAGACTCAGCAGGGAGCCAAGGTTCTTACTTTGTAAATATCATCCTGTGCAAAGGAGGGCAAGGACGTTTTGTGAGTTTTACACCCACCCTGAAAGGAGGTGGGGATGTGGCCTGTGTACAATTTAAGGGTAGAGAAGAGGCTTGCCTTCTCTCTGTTGCTCTGGCTGCTGCCTTGAAGTGTTGCCCCAATGCCATGCCACCCTGCCTTGGAGTCAACTGATTATGGACTGAAATCTCCAGAAACTGTAAGCTAAATAAATCTTTTCTTCCCTAATTTTGGGTGTCAGGCATTTGTCTCAGCAACGAGAAAAAAGTAACCAAAACACCCTTTAAGCACAAATGATTTAATTACCTTGCTTTTTAATTTCAATTCCCCAAAATTTTTCACAGTAGTCCATGCTCACTGCCTTAATACAATTATCCTATGCAACCCTTCTAAAATCACTCTTTTAATGATTGTCAGTGACTCCTATAGTCCTTAACTGCTGTTCACCTTCAAGCTTTTTAAAAATCTCTGTCCTCTGTAGTTGTATTAATTCTGCTCATTCAGAATTCTCCTGCTTTTCTGTCCTCCTTTCTCTTTCTCAGCATTTTTTTCCTTCTGCTCTAGCCTTGTCCTTCGTATGTAAATCTCAAAACTAATTTAATTCACCCAGTAGCTTTAATCAGAAGCCTACACAGGTGACTCCCAAGTCTCCAGCCTGACCCACTCTCTGAGAGTGTTCAGATGGAAATCTCAACATTTCCACCTTGCTGGTCTGAGTCCAAGTCATTATTCTCCTTGTGAACCTACCTCTAAGGCTATGTCTTCCACTCCTGCCAATGCCACCAACATTTTCATGGGTCTCTGGCTCTAAGTCTCATGGATTCTTTGCTGTATTTCAAATTATTGTTGCAGTTTTATCTCCATACCATTTTAGTATGTTTTAATATGTTTCCATGTTTATTTTACGACTGAAGATGTCCTAACTGGTGACATGATATTATGGACTTGAAAGGGAACAGTTTCTTCAATTCTAGTCACTTTCCACTCTAGTTTTTTTAATTCAGCCAAGCTTAAGCACCAGAAAACATTGCTCTTAGCATTTTCATTTTCTCACTTAAATACCTATGGCAGCATCCCATTTCTTATAAATTAAAAACTAATTATTACAATAATTTAAACGTTTGTTTAGTAGGTGCAAGGAAATAGGTCAAATACATCAATTATCTCAGTAATTCCTTTATAGATGCTATTTTACAGTTTCTTTTTATGATTATATTAATACTTATCTTCACAGTCTGATCATAAACTCCATGTGGGCAAAGACCTCAAATTCAGGCATTCAATAGCTATCAACTTATTGAATGAATTAATAAACAAATGAAGCCTTCTTGCATCATCTACACTGAAAGTGTTCTTTTTTCCTCTTAAAGTCAAATAAATAGTAATCTTTTGTATCCTTTAGCAGATTACCTAATTTGCTTACTTAGACCCTTGTTAAATTTGGGAAATGACTATAAATGAATTCTAGCTAGATGACTTCTATTCCTACTAAGGACACATACTAGAATATTTCAGGATCAATAATTTATCTACTCTTCCTGATGGAACAAGATTTTCTATCCTCTATCCCTTCTCTTGTTCATCTCTCTTATATCGCAGTTCTTTCTGTTGATCAAAACAATAAATCAAGAGTGCTCCCCACCCAGAATCTCTAAGGAAAATTATTAATCATTTTGTAAATTGAGCACTTATTTAATAGGACAAAATAGGCCCCAGAAGTGAGTCAGACATAGGTCTCAGCTTCAGTGGACTTATGGATTAGCCACAAAGAAAGAGCATGTGCATAAGTGGTTGCAATTCCAACGAGAAAGATATAGGTGGCACATAAATGTGCGGCTAAGATGTAAAAAGGACTCGAGGTAGAAAAATATTCATTTCCATTGAGAAGATCTCAAAAAGCTTCATAAATACTTTGTATTTGACATAGTTTATGAAAGATAAGTAAGATGTAGGTGTTTAGAAATGAGAAAAAAATGCTATATTTTAAGAGGAACAAAATTAACAATGGACAAGTCTGAAATATCATAGGATATAGACAAGAAACATTAAATGGCAGAATTTGATAGTAATAATTAACTGCATTGCAATGATTACATCCCTTTTGACATATGTAAGTATAATGACATTCTATTCCCACACTTACAAAGAAGACAATTATTTATATAGAGTTCATTGGATTGTTGAGTTATTATATTTCTAAAAGGACTCTTTTACTATGGTAATACAACTTTCCAAATACTGAACTTGTCACTGACAACTGTTTTTGTTTTCAGCAAGCTCATATTCTTTGTCACAAAATAAGGCTTAAATATTTGGAAATGTGAAACTACATTGATCCACAAGGGTGATGATTTGCATAAATATTGATATTCCAAATACAAATTTATAAATCTAGGCAATGTAGACTATTGAAATAATTGTAATCTCCCTTAGTCAACTTGTAGCTCAAATCTTGTTTTGAAAGTAGTCTGAAAAAACTTGCATTTGATGCTGAACATTACTGCATCGATACTTTTGTGTTCCCTACTGAGCGAGTTGTTATTTTAGTTGATTTGGTTCAAGCTTTTTCTCCTTGGATGTGTGCTATAAATCAGGCCATGGCAGTTTGCATTCCAGTGATTCCTTAGCTTGGCTGTACAACTGTTATCTCCTCTCAGTCCCACAGCTGTGTCTCTTCCTAATGACCACCCTCTGTAAGACAGCTGTTGCTCTTAATTGGCAGGAATAAAACAGATGAGCATTAAGAAACTAGCCCAGATGATGTGCTACGCAAAGAATTTACTTCTTATCCCCAAACTATTTGAAAGTAGAAAAGAAATTTACGTTTGTTTCTCAACTATTTAAAAGTAGAAAAAGGTAAGGCAAGAGGATCCATAAGAAATACGCTGAGTCCCTTTTGGTCTCTCATCAGAGTTTTACAATTGAAAGTCCATAAAGCCAGCTTGTCTGTTGGTCAATTCAAACCAGAGTCCCACCCACAAAAACGCCGAAAAGCAATTTGAAATCTCTAGCACCTTTTCTCAATGAGCTGACTAAGGAAAAATCTGTCATAAATCATGGTGAAGTTTTTAAAATCCACTTTTTCCATCTCATCTTCCATACCCTATATAAGACAGCAGCTAGCCCAATGTCTAGTGACTTGTTACTGAAAGTATGGATCGTGGACAAGTAGTATTGGTATCACTAGGAAACGCATTTTCAATACACCCTCAGGCCCTACTTCAGATGTTGAGTCTAAACCAAGATCTCCAAGTGATTTGTTTCAAATTCATTTATACTTAATTCAAAAATCACCACTTTTGTCTATTGATTTGTATGCTTCATTGTACTGTACAAAAAAAATCACCTGAAACTGTGTTACAATGTAGATTCCTAAATCCCACACACTCCAAAAATTTGAGTCAGTAAGACAAATACTTAGATACCATTCTGATTTGTCATTCAGAGCCTTAGATAGTCTAATGCCACACTTTGATCTTAGTGCATAAAATATAAAATCTTAATTCATCTTGCCCTATTTTTTTTCTCAATCCTTTTCCTTCTCTCTCTCTTTTTTTTTTCTCTACCTTTTTTAATGTAACTAAATCTGGCATGTCTGAATTTATGTGTATGTGTGGTGACGTTATGTGTTTGTGTGTCATTATCTTACAAATGTCCCCTAATTAATCTCCTTGTAAGTATTATTAGCTCTGAATTCTTTTAGGTAACTATTGCATAAAGCTTATCAAAAACATACAAGTCAAACCAAAACCGATCGCTTATCTCTTAGAAAAAGGTGATAAACTAATTTGTTCTTGTATCTCTTCCATGAATGAATCAGGGTAAAGGTTTTAAAAAGTCAATTTACATTTAATCAAATCAAGGAAATGTAATCAGAGAAAAATAAGAATATGCAAAGTGCTGATGAAGACACAACCATGACAACAAAAGCATAGATGTGTGAAGGTGGTAATGTGGTGTTAGAGACAGAACACTGGACTGGGACTCATAGGGTGTAATTTGTTTGTCTAATTCTAATAAACATTGTGGCCCTAAGTATACAAAAATCTCTAGTGACTTCAAGTTCTTACCTATAAAATGCAAAAACCGCCTATAACTGCTTGCCTTACGAAACATTTGATGAAGTCAAATATTAAATAAAATATAAACTGCCTAACTATTTCCTAGGAAACTTAGTTCGGTGCCATGAAGATAAAGGAATGAATACAGTATAGTTGTACCTTGAAGGAACCCACATTTTAGTAATGATACAAATATACAGTGATCAAACTGTAAAAGGGAATTAATTAATTAATGTACTGTGAGTGCAAGCAAAAAGGTTGAGGGAAATTTAAAGAATGAACTAATGTTTAAAAAGAGGAGAAAGGACCGGAAATATAGCTCAGCAGCACAGCACCTGCCTGGCAAGCATGAAGTCACAAGTTCAATTCCTGATACCAAAAATTAAATTAAATTAAATTAAATTAAATTAAATTAAATTAAAAGAGGAAAAAGAGTGCTCATTATAAATTTGTAAGTTATTTTCAAATATTAAGCTAATAGACTTTGTACCATTTTAATACAAGTTAGTTTTACTGGGAAAATGATAAATAATTATTATAATAACATTTATAATTAGTCCAACAAAAGTCATATGGTGTTGGCTGAATGAAAAAAAAGTCCTAATAAATGGAAAGTGGTACTGTTTGATAAGAGAAGTTTAAGACAAGTTCAGAGGGTAGGTGAGAGTGAATTTTCCCATTTCACAGCACTTACACTCAGAAATGTTGAAGTAATTGAATATTCAGCATTCACTCACTCTTCACTCCAAAGTAAAAAGATATTAAGCCTCCCCTTTCAATATAAGTTAACATTAAAGAAAAGGGAGCATCTGCTTTGTTCAGTGTTGACATAAGCCCGGTACATTAATGGAGCCTAATAGCATTCGTGTAGTGAATGAATGAAAGAATAAATAAGAATCTATGAAGTTGCTGACTGGTCAGATACAAATGCTTATATATTATGTTCTGCTCCATGTGTGAACAGTCTATTTGAACTCATTCTAGGATGTAAATAGTTTCTGCAAATCATGGACATCTCCAAATTATAATTTTTACATAAACAATGAATTAGTACTTATCTATTATTCAAAGAAAGGCAACAGGATGTTAAGCAACCTTGCTAAAGTTTTTATTTAGCCACTGTGTATTTCAATTGGTTTCATATATACTTCTTTCTATGTATTCCCTCAGAGTACTACTGGTAATACAGGGAGTTAAATAACATTTCCAAGGTAGATTTCTGTGACTTTTCATGTTAACACATTTTTCTAAGTAGTGGTTTTTTCTGACTTTCATACTTTGCAAGATTTAACTTCCAGTGTCAATTCTCACATATAGAACAAGGGTGTTGGGCTTGATGATGATAGGGCCTCTCTCTCCAACTGTAATACCGTTAAAGTTCTTGCTTCACTTTTAAAGAAATCATCTTATTAAAAAACCTTGGAGAACAGACAGTTTAAGTAGGTACTTGTGTAATTGTGTGACTGTTATCTTTATTTATCAGCTTACTTTTATGTAGCTTTTTATTTAAAAAGAAGAAACTACAGGACAACTTGTCTTTAAAAGATAAAGATATCATGATTATTTGATGGAGATGGAATCTCACTATGTATAATAATGAACATGAAATATGAGTGTACAGCATCGCACCTATATTTACTGTAGATGCTTTTATTGGATCACAATTTATTTTTTTAAAATGTAATATACTGTTTTTTTTTTTTTTAGAGAATACAACAAAGGAAAATAAAACAGAATAAAACCAATCAGAACAAACCAGAGTAAGTGATACAGGACTTTACAACATTACAAAATCAACAATAGTTACCATTATGTCTTCAAAATAGCTGCAGATATTTTCAGACACAGTAAAAATCAAACAGAACAGAATAAAATTAAAACAGTAAAAACAAAATAATGGATACAATAAAAGACTACAAAACAAGACAACAGTAAATTCAAAATGGCTACCATATATATCTTACTAATCATTGAAATAGCTGCTGATGTCACTGGGTATAACATAATCAAACAAAGTAAAAGAGAATAAAACCCAACCTAACAAAACAATAAACAATATAGGACTTCAGAGTGAGACTATAGGGAATCATCAATGGCTACCACCCTGAGAAGGAGACCCTTCCTAGATGCCATGCTACATACTGCTATCTTCTGAATAGATGATCAGACCACTGGCTCTAGACCTGCAAGGTCAGTGAAACACCAAAGCAACATAGACTGTCAATTGCATTTCACCTTAATAACTATCATCAGAGCCTGTGTTTCTCTGGATCCACCAGTTGCTTGAGGGAGGGGGTTGACACTTTTGTTTGCCAGCCCACAAGCTGAAAGGAGCTGGGATCTAACTGTCCTCCCTGACAGTGGGGGCCCACGGGGAGAAGTTTGGCTCTGGAGATCCCAGTCCAAGCAGGAGCCGGTGCATGGGGATGTTTCAGGTGGGACAGGTCTAGTTCTCCCTCCTCAAAGTGCATGCTGACGCTGACTTATGGGGAGAGGCTTGGCTCTGGGTGCCCTTGTACCACAGCAACCCGTGCATGGCACTGTTTCCGGCCTTGGATCACAATTAAAGGATAGTTTACTTCATATCACTTCTCACATTCTGACTAGTCTCAAAAGTGCAGGGATATTTATGTTAGAAAACAGCCATAAGAGACAGTTATTATTTCTTCTTTTCATAAACAGTCTTAACCCAGAAATCCTGTCACAGGAAATTTTCAGAGAAAATAACCACACATGCATGCATACCACATTCAACGGTGGCTATTGAGAAAACTAGTATTTCTAAGAGTCTTTCACAAGAACTCAGTGTATAACAAGAAAATAATCTAGGGACAAATGTGTAGGTTCCAGTTCTCTGTAAAACTCTTAGATCTGAAGTGACGAGCACAGAATTAGGCAGACTGTGTGCAAAAAAGAAAATGGCCACCAACAAGTTTTTCCAATGCTTTTCATCAAATTTCACTGCTCCATGAATCTGGGGGGGGGACTTGTCACTTGTTTGAACAATAGAATCAAGAGAAAGTATCAGTTCTGGTCTTACGAGGTCTTATACCTTCCACTTTTATCTACTTAAATAGAAAGCAATCATTACAAAGTCAGTTTCCCCAGTAGCCGGAGAGGTCATGTGGAGAGAGGAAAAACAACTCTCCTGGAAGTTGGACTGGGGCATAAGCCCAGGAACAGCAAAAGAACAGGGTACATATCAGCTGCTTTAAAAGCTGAACAGGACTTTCACAAGCCAGGATGTGTGTCTGGTAGGGAGAAACATTCCAAGGAATTAGATTCATTTTGCAGAAAGGGAATCTTCTTGTTAAAGCCCTGAATTATTAAGTACATAGTCTAGATCACCTGCTAAGAGTTTCATCTGTTTCCAGAGTTGATAGAAAAAGTACATTGTTGTTTGCCAAATTGTCTGTCTCTCTCTGTCTCTGTATCTCTTTCTCCTTCTGACTCTCTGTCTCCCACTCTCTTGCTTTTTCTCTGCCTCCAACATTGTAGTTTATAAAATGATTGAGAGAAAGAAATTCATGCAACGAATAGACAACTAAAAACAAAAATGTGCATACTTTCTCTTTCTCTCCCTTTTCTTGCTGTAGACAAATTCTAAATAAAAATGATTGTTTTCTTTATCTTTTATCAAAAACTGTTCTCAACTTTCTTAATTGGAGTTGACACATTTTGCTGCATACATGGAAGAAAAACAGGACAATGTCTTTCTACTGACATTTGTGACTTTAAGGTCAAGCATTTGATACAACTTTTACGAAAGTAAATGAGCTAGTGCATAGCCCATCATCAGTACTAGGTGACCTGGCTGATAAAGAAAACCAGAATTAAGTAAGACTAGTTAGCCTCATTGGTTGCTGAAATGTTGATACCCTTGTTTCCACATTGTATTAATTCTGTGTAGGTTTGCAACTGTGAAGTTCAAACTTTTGGGGCTTCTGGAAAGATGGTGGAACAGCAAGCAGAGTAAGCAGACTCTCTGAGTTAAACAGTTCAGATGCTGGAATATAGCATCATGAGGAGGACAAGAAAGCAGGAAGTGGGTCCCCTGGACCCAGGAAGAATCTAAAATGTGAACTAAAGCCCACAGAGAGAGTAAAAAGAAAAACTTAAACAAAGGAAGAAGGTGGTAGCTGGTGGCACCTTAGTCTGGAGCTGGACTCACCCTGCAAGAGGAGCTTTTGGAGCCTGGGGACACATGGTCACAGCTGGCGACCCCAGAGAGCTCTGCAGAGAGGTGCAGCGGGGGAGGAAAGCAGCAGATGTGGAGGTCTGCGCTGGCTGGTGGTGAGTGCAGGGGACTCAGTCCTCCCATGGGAGAGAGTGATTGGCCTGGAGCCATTTTGGAATTGGGCAGGATAAGCCCGGGGCCAG
>RJWT010009708.1:0-24933 GCA_004365215.1 Cuniculus paca | reverse complement strand
GCGCTCTTGTAAACACACAGATGGCCACACTAGGCGTCAGGACCCTAACACATCATTAGGCTCTGGTGAAATGAGGCTAAGCCTACAGGCTCGGGTTGCTCAGAATGTAAGGGTTCCGTGGAAGAGGGCCATGTGCTCTCCACAGGAGCCAGATGTGCGCTGAATGGGTAATTGAAGAGAATTTAATGAGCAGTCTGTTTGCAAAGACGTAGGCAGGATAAGAACAGGAAAAGATCACGAAGCACCCAAGTGCTAGCTCCACAGGAAGGCGCCACCACCCGGAGCCCGGGGGTGGGGAGGACAGGGGAGTGGCGGTGCCAGAGCCGGGTGGGAGCTGCATGCGGTGGAAGAGGGGCACTGCAGGAACACAGTCACTGCGGAGCCCTCAGTAGAGCGGGAAGGGGCAGAGAGGGTGTGCGCAGCCTGTCCTCTCCTCTCGCCTTGATCAGCCACTGGCAACTGTTGCTGAGCAAACCCAGCTCGAGTCAGAAGAGTCGCAGTAATGCACTCTGCAGAGGCCAGCACCAGAGGTATAGGTAGGGTGGAGGGAAGCCACTGGTCTGGAGAATCTTCAGAGTGACAGGAAGGCTACCTTTGCCCAAATGTGCCCGGGAAGCTGTTTTTTAAATAGGAAATGACGATGCAGTATGACACAGGACCCCATCACTCCATGTGACACTGTCATGGCAGGTCACATTATTGCACACTGCCAGAGCCTGTCACACACACCACAGGGTGAGCCCCATGAATGCTGACCCAGCTCATCAGTCAAGACACTGCACCCCAAACCCACAGGTGTCAAACAAAGGAGACAGGCAAAGACCCGCACATAGCGGAGCGCTCTGTGCTCTTCATTCATTTTTTCCTATAAACACAAAATTTATAAAATATTAATTTTAGGAGTCCTTTCCTTCTGTAGCGTTCACTGAAAACTTCGTTTTCTCCCAAATTCCCCCACGTTGCTGCACCTGTGAATACCACGTGACAAGTTGTCACCCCATGACCCTGAGTGAGTTACCAGCTCTCACGAGGGCCTGGCAAGTACGTTTTCCAGGTGTATTTCTGGGAGGCCTCGACTCACCTCAAGAGAGTTAGTCCACTGCCCTTTCCCAGCACCTCCGCTCTGCTGTCCTGACGCACTCATTCAGAAAGACAAAACCGTCCCTCTGCTTCTCAGAGTCCTTACTCATGTGCGACAGACACTCACCATTCTTACACAGGTTATTTTTTCCACTTAGCAATGAAACAACTTTGCCTTCAGGATATTTTAAATGTGAACATTCCTTGCCCTCTAAAGAGATCAAAGACATAAATTTGGAACCATTTTCACAGTTGTTATAATAGATATTTCCTGCTGATAATTTTTTTATCAACATGAAGGAAGAAAGAAAATGTTTATATCAAAAATATATGCCTGAGCCGGGCATGGTGCCACACTCCTGTAATCCCAGCACTTGGGAGGCTGAGGCAGGAGGATTGTTGCAAGTTCAAGACCAGTCTGGGCTACAAAGTGAGCCCAAGGCAGCCTGAACTGCATAACGAGACCCTGTCTCAAAAAGACAAAAAAAAAAAGAAAAAAAAATGCCTGAAATACAGTCAACTTCAAACCCTATTTTTTTTTCAAATCTAGTTTACTTCTATTGTACATCATATTCTTATGCTGAAAATTGTGAAATGATTAGAGGAAAATAAAGATATTCTATATTTTGATATGCAATATATTTCTTTTGTATACTCTTCAAGGTTGTTTTGCTATGAGATGGATAGGACTTGAGGTATGAAATCTTGCTACTGCTCTCTTTATGTAAGAGTTTAGGCACAGAATTATAGATACTGTGCAACACTGAATTAGAAAAGCCACGTAACAGAACCTGTGAAACAGCACCGGCAGGATGCCGAGTCCCAAAGCAGGTAGGCGAGGCGGAGACGCAGCAGCAGGTGGGGATGGTGAGTGACACTGGTCCAGGAACAGCACCCTGCAAGGGCGCCCGGCAGCTGCGGCACCCCTGGGCCCAGGGTGTGTTTATCCTCTCTCCTCCGACCCCGCCACGGCGCGGTGGTGAAGCCCAAACACATCGTGTCCCCGTCTCGGGGAGGTCCAGGAAATGATTCCTCTGATAGGCCTGGGCTTTGCGATCCTGGTCATCATCACCAGAGACCACAGCACACCGCGTGTTCAGGGCGCTGTCATCGGCAGTGACAGCCCAGCTGTCCCCGGGTCCCTGCGAGATTCAGCACCAAGGGGACCGGTTCCTACGGTTTACGACGTTGCTAAGATGAAGATATTAACACGGGCAGCATTTCAGATGTGCGTCTACACCGACTTTTTATCACTCATGAGCATAAAGGTAAACACTGGCAGGGCACAAATGACTCTCTGTCTCTCTGATTTTATCTACGTTGTGTGTGTGCACCCCGACCCCGGGAAGACAAGCAACGCACGGTCGCAGGGAATCCAGGCTGCAGCTGCAGCTGTGCAGGGCCTGGCGCCTTCCTTCCACAAGCCCCGTCCTCAGGCTTCTCCGCCCTGTGCCTTGCTTGGAAAAGCTGATCCCGAGCGCAAGGCTCATTGACCCAGCGCTGTAATTTCCCTAAAACCCATCACCCACAGCAGGCTGAGTCTGCTGCAAGATTTAACTCAGAACAGCCAAGACTCGACTGGCACCAAAGAAGAAAAAATAGAAGAAAAAAATGACTTTTCAAACAATTATTAATTATTAACGCAATATTTCTAAAATCAATCCAAGATCAGCTCTGTTGGCCAAAGGGATGCAAGGATTACAGAATGTGCTTAAGGAAAGATGTTTGTTGGCCGGGATGTGTGTTTTATCCAACTAAGATGAACAACATCTTAGTAGGTCATGAGTTCAAAAATGACTTCACAATTTGTTCTTGGCAAGATGACCAGGGCTCTGCACCACCCAGAAACACACTGAAGGGAAGAATGAAGGCAACAGCCAAAAACAGACCTTAGCACCTTCTAGTCACCAGAGGACAGATCATCCTTGGTAACCAGGGCTGTTATTACTTCCTGAAGATCCTGGGAAATGAGGAACTGGAACTTCTAGGGGCAGTACAGGAAATACTACTTCCCTCCCCCGGAGAAGGAACAAAATTAATTTGCACATAGAAGTACATGTATGACAATGTCAGGAAAGCGTGCTGGGCTGTGCCGCTTGGTGGTAGAGTATGTGTGTGTGCAGCCAGCACTAGGCCCTGGGCTCAAGGACCTGCAGTGCCAAGACAAAAACGTAAGGAAGAAAATGTGTGTATCCACTGCAAAGTCTCTCTGATATTTTAAAAGTAAATGATAGGGATAACCGCCAGAACCAACACATAATACAAGGTGTAAAAGTTAGTGAGGAAGAAGGGTAAAAATAAATTGGCTTTTGGGTATATATCCAAGCACAGAAACACACACACACACACAAGCTATCCTTCACGTCTTAGTGAGATTCTAAGCTTCACTAATTTTAGAAATATAAATGCTACTAACATTGAAGACAGTATTATTGGACCAGGGAAATAGCTCAGCGGCATAAGCGCCTGCCTGGCAAGCGTAAGGCACTGAGTTAAATTCCCAGTACCAAAAAAAGAGAAAAAAGCATTATTTCAAAAGCTTAGTTATGTAGGTTTTCGTGCTTATTTAGTTTTGTGAGTGTTGAGTGGTATGTCTTCGACGTTTGCTTTTTTGTTTTCAGTCAACATTGGCCATCGTGTATCCATACAAACAAAGTGAAGTTGAAAGTCCACACAGCAACAAGGAATGGGGCTCTAGAAGGGTTTTACCATATCCTGGCATCCAGTTCTTGTTTCCTGTCTCTCAACCAACATTTCTGTCCTTTAGCTGGTTATGTGACCCAAATATTGTTCTTGCATGTTACTAACTATCAGCATGAGCATAAGCAGCAATGTCCTGGGATGTATAAACGCAAACCTCATCTCCTCCTGGTAATCATCACGGACATTTGTTTAACTTCCTCTTTGCCCATTGAGTCAGAAGTACAAGGATCTCTAAATGGGTAGGTGGAATACTCAGTTTCCAGTTGAATACAATCAGGTTTGCGAAAACTAAGCGCATTAATCCAGCAGAATTCAAGGTTATGGTAAGGGGAAACAAAATGTTTAATGGGTGCTGTCATAGATTGGTAACTGGTGGTCAGCTTAAACACCAGCTGAGCTGAATCAGCGTGGTGCTGAGCGTGGAGGGCCCACCTGAGGACTGTTGCCAGCATAAAAAGGAGACCTGGCGAGGAAGAGTAGTGTTGTGAGTTCTCCTAAATGTTGTCTGGAGCTGTTGGTTCTCCTGGAGGAGCTTGTCATGCTGGCTCCCCAATATGAACTTGGCTGTTATCATTGGAGGAGCTAGGGACCTTATCACTGAGAGTGGCTGCGGTTCACATTGTGGGGGACTCTGGTCCTTATGTTGAGCATCGCTTCCTGGCTCCAGAGGGAAAGATATGTGCTGTTCAACCTCCAGGAGAAGTTGTCACGCTGGCTTCCTGATATGAACTTGGCTGTTCTCATTGTCAGAGGAGCTCAGGACTTCATTGTCACTGAGGACGGCTGTGGTACTTTTCAGGGGAGCCCTGGTCCTTATTTTGGGTGTCACTTCCTGGCTCCAGTACAGAACCTCAACCTACTGGCACAGATACTTCAACTCGCTGGCACAGACTTTCTAGCTTCCACCACTGACCTTTAGGCCTTCCCAGTGCAGATCCGTGAAGAGACTTGCATGAGTCATTGTCATGGGTTCTGAGTTTTCAGCTGAACTCATGCAGGTTATTACCATGGGATCCAGGCCCTCGGCTGGATTTTCTAGGTCTTTAGTCTTGTGGACAGATTTCCTGCACCTTCTTTGTATTTGACTTCTTGGGTGACCATTATAAATAATACTATACATTCTGTGTCCTGTATGTAATTGTTCTCCTCGCAACCCCTGATTACAGCAGGTGCATTGCTGAGGTTGCAGGAAAGGATGTGCTCCTACTCCAACCTCCACCTCAACTTGTAGATGCATGTGTGCTGACTTTCATAGAAACATCACATGTTCTCTGCTCTCACCATCAGCTGCTATCGGAACGTATACTACATCCCATCAGATGGCATTTTACACTTGCAAGTTGTTGCTTGACTGTTTTGGCTTCTTTATCCTCAAGCAGGCAGTGCACCACTTCTTCAGTAAACCCTTGCATCCTCCCATCAGGACAGCAGCTTCTGGACCACACTGTACAGGAAGACCTGTGAGTCTCATGAATGAGTCACTGGTTTTGCCGTAAAATGAGCTCTTTGGTCAGAAGTCATATTATGTGGGACACCCAGAGAGAGAATAAGGTGTTCAGTAAACAGGCAGCTGGCAGTGCTGGCAGAAACATTGTGGTGGAAGAAATACAAATTCACGTCCTAAGTGTCTTGTCCAAAGGCAAATTTTCTCCTCTTCCGTAATGGCAAAGGTCCAGTCCCACTAGGAAATGGTGTTGCATGATGTTATGACTTGTGTCTAGATGTCTCTGCAAAGCCTTGTGCAGTCTTAAGGGGCAGGGTTTTCTGAAGTGGCTGAGTCTCGAGTGTGTGTTGCTGGGATTAAGGGTATGTGATTAGTGAATCAGTCCATAATCAGTGAATTCCAAGCCAGGGTGGCATCACAGAGAACAGGTCACGGTACCCACAAGGCAGCAAAAGCAACAAGGGGGAGAGACAAGCTTCTTTCTGTCCCACGTATTTTATACAGGCTACCTGCCCTAGGGTGGGTGTAGCACACACACTCTTACTCCTAGCCAGAACTGTGCCAAGCCAATCAGTGGACGGATTTACTAATCACACCCTTGATTCCAGCATCACACACTCTAGATTCAGCCAAATCCCCAAGACCACATAAGGCTTTGGGGGGACACAGCCCATAACATGTGGAGGCTCGGATTCGGTCTACTTTGTTGGTGAATTCATCAGTCTCCTGCAGCGGCTGCCACATGAGCTGGTGAGGATAAGAAAACAACTTTAGTTGTTTAGATTCCGTGTTATTAAGGACATTTTAGTCCTGAGTCCACTGATAAAGCCCTGGAATGACTAAGACAAGAAGCAAACATGCTTACCCAAAATGAGCTGTTCCAACAGTTACTGAGAGTTTTCTGGAGCGTCTCTGTGAGCGTTCACACACTCTCCCCAGGTTCTCCTCACCACGCCGAAGCCCACAGCAGCCTGGATCTGCCCCTCTCCCCAATAATCTTCGCTCCAGACCTGGCGGACAGCTGTCACTCTGGACATTTTCCTTTCAAGGTAGAGTGAAAATACAATGCATGAGTTGACTTCTGTTCACCAAGAGGACATGTTTTTTTCTCACTGGCTTCCAGTTATCCTCTCAGAAGGAGGGCTAATAACATTGCAGTTCACCTCGAGCTTGTGACAGCCTGTCATCTGGAACCATCCCTAAGTCAGACCTGAACCTCTTCTGCTCCCAGAGACCTGGTCAGAGGGAGCTTCTGCCCCAGTCCTCCCAGAAGACTTCAAGTCAATAGTGATGTAGGAATAGAGGCGCTGGGACTGTGAGTCACCTGCCCATACAAATTTCTTGTAGTTTCGCTTGAACCTCTGTTCACATATATAACTTTCACTTGAAAGTGATCATCAAGCAGTACTGGGTAGGGTAAACTTTATGGAGGTAACATGCAATTTGTGATAAGAAACGTAAGGCCTGTGGTAAATTTATAACCGACAGAGAGTCATCTAGTCATCCTAAAGGCCACAGCGGAAGCTAGAGGCCAATCTTAAAGGAGAGTAGTTAATTGCAAAGGGAAGCTCTTTGCTCAAAAACACCAGGACTGATACTATCATCATGCCCGATGAGTTTGCCATAGGGGCTGGACAGTAAGCAGCGCCTTTCACAGGTATCCTGAGTGCCTTTAGTATCTGCTGGATCGCACATCCTTTGTGGCAAACAGCACACACTGCAGTCCAAAGAGCTGTGGCACTTTCTCTTCTTTTGGTCTCCACTTAAAAGGAGCTGTCTTTTGTATTGTGTGGGGGTGTGGATTGTAGCCCTAAGAGAATGTTGCTCCAGAATCCAAAGTCCAACCAAAAACTGTCTCTTCCTTGTGGTGGTTGCATAGGAGCGGTAACCTTTATTCCACTCTGAGTGTGACACACTCCATACATTCCATGGGACAAAGAGAACTTTTATCAAGGTCTCAGAATTTCCATAAGAACTTTCCCCACTCCTTGGTGTACATGTGTTATAACAAGGCGTCTTTGGTTCTTGGCACTTCTCAAAGTCCAGTTGGCATGATGTAGACAAATGTAATGTTTTTTGTAGTGAGTCCTTGTAGAAACCATTACAACAGAGAGAAAGAACTGATGTGATCCCAAGGTAAGATGATGGAGATACTTGCATCCCTGACAAACAGAAACACGCTCTTTTCTACTGGTCTTTGCTAATTACCATAAAGAAAGAACAATATTCAAGACAAGTAGCTCTCTACTGGATTCCAGGGACTAAACTGATTTACTTCAGTTGATATACTGTATGGAGAGTCAACTGAAATTGGAATCACTGTTTGATTAATTTCATGGCCATCAGTTTATGTCAAGATATCTATGTCTTTTGCATTATACAAAATAGCTAAGTTAAATAAGAATGCGATTTTTGAAGTTCACCCTGAACTTTCAAATATTGAATAGTAGCAACAGTCTCCAGTGACCCGTGATTTGGCATTTAATTTTAACTCATTGCATTGTTCAAGAGCAGTGCTTCTCGGCGTCCACTTCTCCCTGCCTGCTACAGTGGTGTGGTGGTTAATTAACTCACAGCTGAGGCGAGTGGGACCTCCCGGCTGAATTGAGTCCTTAGGGTCCTGGGCGTGGAAGACCAGTTTAAGGAGGACAGCTGTCAGGTGGTCTGAAGGAGAAACGGAGGGGAGGGTTTTCTGCCAATTCCCCTTGGAAGACCTTCCTTGCCGCTGATTCTTGTGCTGGCTGCTGCTTGTCTTCGGAGAAGCTTCCGCTGTTCTCTTGGGCTGAGCTTGGGTCTCTACCTTGGCCGAGTCTGGCTGCTGTTCTCTTGGCAGGAGCTGCAGTCCTCGTCCGCACCTCATCTCCTGCTTCTCAGTGCAGATTCTCCGGCTTCCAGCACTGGCCTTGCAGAAGACTCTCCCACCTCCAGCACCAGCCCTTCGGCTTTCCAGATCCTTCGGTCTTCCCTCTCGGATTCCTGGGCCTTCTGATTGGACCACACAGGACATTGCTGTGGGTTCCAGGCCTTCAGCTGGACTCACACAGGGCATCACCGTAAGGCCCAGGCCCTCGGCTGGGTCCCTCAGCTCTCTAGTGCAAGGCTGGACCTCATGCCCTCTTCTACATTTGACTCTGCAGGCAAATATTATAAGCTACTCTGGGAACCTCCTGTGTCTGGCATTAAATATGTTCCCTTACAAGCACTGGCCGATATAGCTGGCCGTCCTCCTTCTGCAGGTAAGGGAGCCAGTGTGGGGCCGTCAGCCATGAGAATGTCTGTTACAACTCACACACAGAAAGCTGCCCAGGCTTCCTCCTGATCAAACCCTACGACGTGAAGTCTTGGCTGTGTCTGCAGACGCCCTGTGGTTACAGCTATATAATGACAACTGCGGCATTTCCGAAAGCCACTGGCCCAAACTCCATGTGCTGCCTGGCCACATTAAGACCAGACTCGCTGTGGCATTTCAAAGCCCCCCAAGTCAGCATCAGTTCCAGAGAGACGTCCACAGATCTTTTAGACATCTGGATTGTTTCCGCCACTCAGGGTCACCCTGGGAAATTTCATCGGGTCACTATGGGGAAAGATAAAAGGAACACTCACGGCACCGATCTGTGAGAATTGTGTTGAGTTCTTGCCACAGGCAAACTGCCTTTTCTTTATTCAAAAGATGCAGATTTGGAAATTCAGTTAAATCTGGGATTGGAAAAGCTGCGACTTCATCACAGTGACTCGGTTCAGGAGTGCAATCACTAAGCTAGAGGTTTCATAGTTGTATTTTATTTACCAGCTCATTGTGGTGCTGTGGATTGGACACAGGGCCTTGTGCATGCTAGATGTGTTGTTGGCTGAGATCTAAAATGTCCCCCCACGTCTCATGGAAGGTGATGGGGCCATGGGGCTGCTCTGCAAATCAGTGTATTCATCCATTGATGGGCTCATAGCTAACAGGCTGTCAGGAGTAGGACCTGGTTAGAAGAGGTGTTTCACCAGGGGCAGCACCTGGAAAAGTGTGTTCTTGCCCTCAGCTCCTCCCTTTCCTCCTCCCCTTCCTCCTTTTCTTCCTCTGTCTGTCTCTGTCTCTGTCTCTGTCTCTGTCTCTGTCTCTGTCTCTGTCTCTGTCTCTGTTTTTCTCTCTCTCTCTCTCTCTCTCTCTCAGTCTCTCTCTCTCTCTCTCTCTCTCTATCTCTCCTCCTTCCTGGTAGCCATGAGTGCCTGTGAACTAGCAGATCATGTATGAAACCCTCTGAAACCATGAGCTAAAATAAACTTGTCTTCCTTTAATTTGCAAGTGTTTGGTGTTTGTCCCAGCAAAAGAAAAGCTAACACACTAGGCAAACATTCCACCACTAGCCTAAATCCCCAGCCCAGAGAGACTTTAAAATCAACTCTCCACATCAAGTAAAGTATTAGTAGGCTGTTCAACCCTCAAATCCTAGCCTTTCACTGTCCCTCTCCTCTATTCTTCTGTAATTTAAAGCAATGGTGCCTCTTTCTCTCTGACCATTTGAAGTTGCTACATTTTGAGATTCTTCAATCCTTGAAAACCTGAGTATCTATTTCAGTGGTACAGTCTATCACACTTTCCAGCCCACACAGCAGCTACAATGCTGGACCCGGATCCACCTTCACGGATCACCCACGAAGTTCTTGTGAAGTGAGCGCTCTCAAGGTTCTCAGAGATCCGATAAGGGCGTTTGTGTGAGTGTTTCCCAAGATAAACATCCTTCAGCATTCTGATTTCTTTACACTTTGAGATTCATTAGTTAATATTACACAATGGAAGTTCTGGGGCCTCAGCCTTATTAAAGTCATTGTTTGTGCTCGGATTTGTCCATAAAATAAGTAAACTATTAGAGCCACTCCTTGTTGCTCAAGGGCCTTGGTGTCTCTGGAATCCTCACCAAGGGACCCAGGCTGTAAACTAGCCTGGCCCGTGCCTTCTCTTTTTCTATATATTTGCTCATTCTTTTTCATCCTTGCATAAGACTTAACGATCACTCCTATTCATGCCTTCTTTTGTTTCCTCGAATACAAATTTGGAAAACATTGCTTTTGTTTCAGTGTGTGCCATTTCTCCTGGGTCAGATTTTTGATCACTCCTAGCTTCTGTGTGTATCCTCTAATTGCAAATCTGGAGACAAGAGCCACAGTAGGAGCAGGGCTTAGAAATCACTGACATTGCCTTGCAAATTTCTTCCTCAAGGTCATTAGAATCCACAGGCAGAGGGATGAGCAGCTTCCTTTGGGAAAAATTTCTCACATTTCACTGCAAAGTTGGAATTATACTGCTATTCCAACTTCTACATAAAAGACCTAGCATAACTAAGAATTCAGCTTTCCTTTTAAAGTTGCAGACCATATGATCAGACTTTATTTCTGTTTTTTAAATTAGTAGATCTGTAGCTGCAAGTTACCAAAAATGTACTTTTAAGGATGATCATAAAATATTTTGCTTCTGACTGTTCTAATGAAAAAACACTGTTCTAATGAAAAGCTTTTTATTTTTCTTTAGGTAAAATTTCCAAAGCTTTGTCCTTAATGAGCACTTTATTCCCATAAAATACATATTTGGAGTGCCTCTATGGTATCTTCCTTTGACACTGTGATTCAATTTGAGGTTCCCAGGGCCAATCCCAGATTTCCACCTGTGAGAGTCATTTCCCAATCCACCTCACTTTCATCAACGGTATCAGTCAGAGTTGGGTCAGAGAAATAGGACACACTAAATATACAAGTAGGAAGGAATCCAACAAAGGGAATTAAAACCTTGGAGAACAATCCCTGGGGAGACAGATTAGATCTGTGAAATTCCAGAGATCAGCAAGTAAGGGATCGCAAGGAACCAACCACTACCTATTTCCTCGACTGCTTCAGCGCTGAAGTGGATGATTCAGCCAGAAAGGACTCCTACAATGCTGGTGAAACCGCCCTCCACCCTTTCAGAATCCTACACATCTGTGGACTGCTGCTCACTGGGGAGCGGCGCGTTCTTCTCCTCCTGCGGGAAGAGAATTCTCCGCAAGTCCCTCGCGGTTCTGCACAGCTCAGGAATGAAGAACTGACATCGATTTTGTTCTAGGTTATTTTCTCAAGGGTGTTTGCGTAGTGAGCAGCCTGGGAAGGCAGAGATAATGTCTCTCTGTAGGGGAAAGGTCACGCAGGGCCACTGCTCGTTTTAAAAGATTCAGGGGCCCTAAAGTCAGAATCCCTCCCCGGCAAGGGACCCCACCGTGTGCCTGGGTATCAGTCAGGCTCTCCACTGCCCGCCAGACTCATTCCTACAGAAACTGCAAGCGGGGAGCTGTGTTCTGCACGGTTGCTCTGAATAATGAAGCCTTGATTTCTACCCCAGGGTCTCGCACTTCTTCCCCGCTCATTTCCATGGAGCAGCCGCAGACTAACTCATCAGCCCGCGCGTAGGACTAAATTTCAGACCATTTGATACAGGGGAGACACCTAACTCCCAACCTGCTAGACGTCAGATCCGCTGCGTTGGTGCTCCCCAAAACCAAAGAGAGAATTCTAAGCAACAGAGGAGGTTCAGAGGAGGAACTATTCATTGAGAGAAAGAAGGAGAGAGAAGATAGCTCCTGAGAGACAAGAAGGAACCCGAAAAATGGGTTGCTGCAGGCCCCACTTTACAGAGGAAGTTTTATAGAGCAGAATCACAAGGTGGGTACAAAATCGTGAGGTAGGTACAATGTGGGACAAAACCATGATCAAGCAATAAGATTACAAGTTTAGCCGCTTAGGTAACATTGGTGTGATGCAATGGGGAAGCAGCAAGTGTATATGAAAAGAACAAAGACCTTTTTTGGGAAGAGGTTAGTGACTGATGTTCATGCTAATTTATTGTTTATCCCTCAGGAGATGTGTAGGCCTGATCATTGTATCTTGAGGCCCAACCCCCAACAGATGCACCTCTGGTCACAGTTTTAATGTGCTCTCATTTTTTTTTCTTGGTGTTTTTGAGACAGGGTCTCCATATGTAGTACAGACTGGCCTTGAACTCGCTATCTAGCCCAGGCTGATCTCAAACTCAAAGGAATCCTCCTGCCTCAGCCTCCCTCCCGAGTGCTAGGATTATAAGCACGGGCCACCACCAGCTGTTCTCATCATTTGCATTGACTCCCCAAGAGCCCAGACCTGTCCGACTGCCTGTAATATTTTATCTAGCTTAGCTGTCCACAGTACTTTCAGTTCTTGTCACTAAATTTTGTATCTCCCAAGAAGACCTTTGATTCGGTAGTGCAGAAAAATAGCACAGAAGCTGAAAGAACAAATGTTGCTCCTTGACCTCTTCAGACGTCACCCAGCAGCTTTATTAATGTTAATATGCAGAATGCTTTGCTTTCTAATTTCATACTTCATTTATTCGATCTTTATTAAACCGTCACAAAAATTTTCAGTTATATGTGCATCGAACAACTGAGTTTTTAATCTCTACTTGGCTTTCCTTTAGAAGGTTGAGCAAAAATATACATTGTCTCTATTCTGCTGCAGTTTCTTTACTGTTTTTCCTCATACAAGCCAAGTGATTCATGGATTTGAAAGCTAAAAATGGCTTTCGTTACATTTCATTTGTTCCTCAAAGTATTCTCATTTTTATGAGTTTCCAAAGTATTTGTCTTGTTATGATCTGATTTCTTCTGTGAAGGAGTAGATTTAACAAGTGTTTTTATGATTTTTCCCATTAGTTCTTAAATTTGAAGGACATGTCAAATGTATGAATAAAGATAGTTTTTTGTAAAACAATCACATGTCTGAATAAAGAAAAAGTAGTGCTTAGCAGTACGCCCCAAAGGTGTAAAGTGTTTGCAGTGGCTATTGCTAGGCCTCAGGTCTACTTTTTATTTTCTTTTTCCCAACATACTTTGCAGTTGAAGCTGTTACAAAGTTTCCATAGGATAATTTAGCATCATAAACAGCAAAAGGTTTAAAATATTTGTATCATATGATCAAGAATTTCCACTTCTTATGCTAAAAAGAAAGAGTTGCACATGTTGACAAAGTTGTATTAAGAAAATTGTCACTACAGATTTATACTAGCTATGAAAAATTAGAAACAACCCTACTACCCACATATAGATACTACACTGAAAAATCTGATAAATTCACATATTTGAATTCTGTGTATGGATGAGAACGAACACTTAAATGTGCACTGACAAGGAATTTTAAAAATGTTTATACTGGAGAATTAGGTTATACTAACCAGATTTTGTTCCACTTTATAATTAAGACCTATGTTTTCAACTTATGCATGTGAAAGAATTACGAAGATTTTATGTCAATATTGCATTGTTTTTTCTGCATGTTTTGATTATAGCTGAAGTTCCTTTTTGCTATTTTTTCTAATGAATATGCATTCCATGTGAAATATAAATACCATTATCAAGTTTTCTTTCCTTTTTCTGTGTTTTCAGTGTGTAAGAAAATCCCAGCTGCCGTAGATGGAAAGACAAGGCACTAAAAGAGATCGATTGCATGGATTAGAAATGTTTCCACATATATGCCTACATGAGCCCTCGTGAGTAGAGAACTTTACCTCAAGGAAACAACTGAAAAACACGAAACTTTGTTAACGCAAACGACAACATCTTCCATGACACACCATTAATACTAGATAATCCAACATTCTCTGAGGCGACTAAAGCAATCATAGGAAAGAATGTTTTATTTTTAACTTCATTAGTGCTAGACTGTATTTATAAAAGGAAAGCAGGCTTGTGGCAGCTCTCAGCACCCGGCTTCAGAAGAGAATAATGCAATGTGGGAAGTAGAGTCGATGTCTTCCCTGTTTCTGTTTATGGAGACGCTGATGGGAAATGAGTGAGTCAGGAGAGACCTGCATTGATAAACACGGCTGCTAACCCAGGCCATGCCTGGAAGAATGCACAGACCTGGCCCTTCCTGAAAGCTAGATTTCCTGTTTTCATTCCAATCCCAGAAATAGTCAGAAGCCCCTGCTGTAAATGAGAGTGCCTAATTGTCTGGGGCTTTCACCTCTGTACTTTCATCTTCCCAAAACCTCATTTCCTGGAATCCTTCTCTTCTGTGCTACTGAGCCAAACTCCACAGGCATCCGTCCAGAGACGGCAGCAGGATCCTTATAAACTTTCACATGCACCCAGCGTTCTCCACATACTTTCTTAATTGAATCACTGCCATTCTGTGCCTGAGCCTTGGATGCTGGAAAAATGCCACTGAATGTCTCAGTAATTGCATGTCCTCTGCCTCTCATCTGTAAACTGGCCTCTGCCTCCACTGCAGTGAAATGAATCGCAGAACTCGCACCTCACAATCTCACTCAGTATCATCACACACTTTTACTGCTCTACAACTGTTCTTGGCTGCCTCAAAATAAAAGCACTTTCATCTCTTCACATTCAGCTCCTCCGTCACACAGGGAAGAGTTGAAGTGATTGTAAAACAGAAATTCAGAAACTAAAAGATACACGGTATGTCTTCCTTCCAGCTTAATTCAATCAGAAACCAAAGGTATCCACCAAAGGCTGGACAGCAGACGATCTCATGGTAATTATGTACTCTAAACTTCTCTCTTTGCTGAAACAGGAACTAGAGATTTTGCACACTTTATTCCACTAACAATTCTACGGTAGAATGATTCTCCTAAGAAGTCATGTCATTTTCTCCTTACTCTTGTTATACACACGGTTCCCTTTGTCAAAGAAAGGAGTCCAACATAACAGTAAGAATGGAGAAAGGAGGAAAAGACTTCCATACAGAATAGACTAAATTCTAAATATAAGGAAAAGTAGGGATTTAAGACAGAGAGCAGAGTGAAGGTCATGGATGGAAACGTATCAAGATGGAACATGGTGAAAGGGGTCCTCGCTAAACCTGACCCAGCGGGATTCTTGCCAAACTTAGGCTGTTGGGAGAAATTCTCAAGGACGTAGCCCCATTGGACTCAGAGAAGCCTGCCTAAGGTTAAGCCACTAAAAGGTCATTCTATCCTTTGGAAAACCTAAGTCCACTTCTCACCCAGTTCTTTTATTCATGAAGAGCTGGCTGAAGCATCTGTCGGGCTTTGGTAGAAAGGATGTCTGCTAGATGGTGCTAACCATCAGGGATTCAATGGGCAGAATCTCTGTGAAGAATCCATGAAAAACAAAGATGAGTAGCTGGGAATTCAGCTTCTAAGTACACAGGGAAGCTGGCTGAGACTCTGCTAGACCCAGGGCTCACAGGTAGCGAGTGGCAGGAATGTGCTGGAGTACTGCTGCTCACCATGGTGGCTTTGGCGGTGAAGTTGGGGACTCACTGAGCTCTCTGAGTGGCCTCCACCAGAACAGGCATGTGCTTTGCTCAGATGTGATCTGCCCTGTGCATTGCCTCCATTTATCCCTGCGTCCAGCTTCCAGTTGTGGGGATCTGGGGAAAGAGCAGCTTTAGTTCTCAGTGACCCTGCATCAGGAGAGAAGGAGAAAAATGGGAAACTTTGGTTTGCAGAATTATAATCAGTTATGAAATGAATCAAGAAGAACTGAAAACTCATGTGCTGTGCTCTGTAGTTTTCCATTAAAACATAAAATTAATCTCTACAATCACCTCTGTTTTTATTCTTGTTTCCAAGGCAAGTCAAATCTCATTAGATTTGGTCTGATCCTTCACATATGTGCAGCAAGAATATAATGAGCCTCAGGACTTTTTGAATTTACTTTGTTAGATTTAAGGTATCTTAAGAGATATTTTAAAGGTCTCTTGAGGCTAGCAAGTCAAGCCAAGAAATCTCGATAAAACAGATTTGAGTTGTTTTCCTGTCTTCTCCAGGTTCCCAATGATTTGCAGTGTTTCTTTAGTGACCCAGGAAGTCAACTCTCCTTGTTCATCTCTGAGCTAGGTACCCTAACCCCAGGGACTAGGGTAGTTTTCCTAAGAGGGCTTGGAAATATTGGCTCTATAAAGTTAACCTTAGTTCCAAAATCCAGATTCTATGCACATTGTCCCCCAACGTGACACTTCAAAGCCTTGATACTATAACCACTGTTCCCAATTATGTCCAGCTACCAGGAGAACAGATTCTTACTCAACTAGTGCCAATAACTCATTGCCATGAAAAAAAGAATATCCAGGAAGAATTTCCAAGTTCTGGAGGCAACAAGGGCAAAATATAAATTTCTATTTACAAAAATATAATTTAAGAAAAAAAGAGAAAAGGGTTCCTTAAATCTGGACTATGAAACGTTAAAGAATCAGCAATATGTGGACCATCTCGCTGGCCTTGGGCCACAGCTCACCATGCTGCCACCTTCGCCATGGGTTTCTGAGACTCTTACCTCAGTCCAATGGCTCAGCACTAAGTTATTTGAGCAAAGTCCTGGGGAAATGTTCTAGGCTGCAGTGCACCACAGTGATTCTTTCAGGGAAGAATCAGAAGAGAAACAAAGTCTACATAGGAATGACAGCAGACTTCAGAGACTGTGCCTATGACAGATCTCTAAGATGATTCTTTGTGCACCATGTTAGAAACATTTTATTGATATGTGTCTGCAGTGCATGCTGATCGCATTCTTTGTGTGGACTTGGTACCTGGACAGAACATATTTCACTCCTTTTTCATCCCTTTCTCTCCCTTCTCTCCATCTCTTAATCTCCTTCCCCCATGAGAAAGATTCATCTCCTTGCTTCCTGTTTTCTGTCTTTTATTTTGCTTGTTATTTATACTGTAAACTTCTCATATAGGAGAAGCCAGGTGGCATTTAAGCACATGTGTCAGATTTATTTCACCTAACATTAAGGTCTCTAGGTACATTCATTTCCCTGTGTGTAATTTTAATAGCTCCAAATTTCTTAATCATTTAAAAAATGTGTTTCAGTGATTATTCATTTTTCTGCATGAACAAAGATTTTCCTCTATGGTAACTGTGAAAAATTTATGAATTTATAAAGCAATGAGAATCTGCCTGTAACTCTTTCTTGCATAAAACCCAACTTTTAAAGTTGTTTGTAAGACAGAAAAATTAGCAGTCATCAAATTTTCAATGGACATTACTTGCAAGTTTCAATTACATTTAACATCTAAATTTTCCCTCAAACTTTGGGTTTTGTTCCCTTTCAAATAAAAAGGAACTTTTGCCAAGATCCATATGGAAGCCCTAGGCCCCTTCCAGTTTATCTTTGTGTCCTAGGTTGGGTCTCTGAGAAGCAGAATTCCAGGCAGATTTTTGTTTTGTTTTATTATTTGTTATTTGTTACTCAGTTTATTGGTGCAATTTAGATATACATAGTGATCACGTTGCCCTGGCAAGTCTGGCAGGACTGCCGCGAGACGCACCTAGAGGAAGCCGGTGGTCCAGCTGCAGCTTTGGCTGGCCTCGCAGCATTCCGCAGCTAGAGGAGCTCACAATGGTGTCTCCCAGGGAGCCTGGGGCTGGACCACCCTGCAAGTCTGTAGCAGAGTCAGGACCTTGAGTGAGGCCCCAGCACTTGAGGGAAGTCAGCCCTGGGTGCACAGGACAGAGTGTGCGGCAATGAGCATCCCAAGTGCAGCTGAGTCCTCAGGAAAATGGACCTGCGTGGCCCATGCCTGTGTCCCAGCACTCTGGAGGCAGAGGCAGGAGGATCCCCTGGAGTTTGGGACCAACCCTGGTCTACATAGCAAAACCCTGTCTTGAGGAAAAAAAAAAGAAAGAACAAAAAAAGAAAAAAAGAGAAGAGAGAAAAGAAAGGAAAAGAAAAGAAAAAAAGGAAAGGAAAGGAAAGAAAAAAAGAAAAGAAAAAAGGGAAAAGAAAAGAAAAGAAAAAAGAAAAGGAAAGAAAGGAAAAAGAAAGTGACTTGGCAATCATTTGGATTCTTCATGCTGGGCCTGCTTTAGCTGAAACACTTTATTTCTACATTTTCTGGAGAATAATGGATAATAGCACTGTATGGTTTTGTAGCATTTATGATTATATAATGCTATAAATTAATGTGTGAGCTGTCACACTTTTGTTGCTGTTATAATGTAGAAATTTGAGATGTTGACTGTTTCACTCATCATCATAAGCCCAGGATGTTGACAGGCATAGAGCAGTGCTGAAAAAATATTTACTAACTAAACAAGTGATAAAAGGAATGAAGCACATACACTCCTCTCCTGTCTCATTCTTTCTTTACACTGAGCTTCTCACCATATCATTTCACTACAAAATGCATTCAAGTGGAACTCACAAGACCACTTGATCAGTTGTCTTTCTCAAGACTTTACTGTTTGCATTTCAAGGAAAAATAGCTTCTTAATTTCAACCCATCATTCACTCAAAAATTTTAAAGTGCACCCTAACAAATTACTATTCTTACTGAAAAATAGAACTTGTCATTCTGTGAAAAATGAAAGCCCCCATGGCCACACATTTTCAACTCTATGATTGTCACTTACCCTGGAATAAATTTAGGACTGGGGGCCATGCACTGAAGAATATTTTCAATTTCTTATCTCCTTGAGGATGCTGTCTTCCCCGAGAGTTTTCTAACTTTCTCAAGGGAGTTTTAAGTTTCCCTTCTGGGTGTTGATAACTTCTCTAAAAATTTCTCTGGGTGAATTTTTTTGCTATTATTCAGCTTCAAAACTCTTTCATGGACTTGCACTGCTTCACCAGGCACCTGTGCAGTGGTGGATTTTCCTGGGTCTTAACCACAGCCGGCTCCCTTTTCAGTTCTCTGATGTCTCCGTTCTCTTCTGTGTCACCCGTAGTCATCCGACTGGTTCTTACTCTGTGATCTCTCTGTTCCTGTGACGATCCACACTACGTGCTGAACCATTTCAAATTTTAAGGGACTTGTGACTTATTTTTGTATTTGCTAGCAATCACAATAGAAAATAGTATTTATTACAGCTATATTTTACATGCTCATCCCACTTTGCACATCATTTTGTATTTCATCTTTTTTACATTCCTTACAAAATGTTATTATAATTGAATTTTAAAGTGAGAAAACCAAAATTAGATGGGTTAAACAAATGTCCACTGAGAAGCCATCAATACTACACAGAAGACCCGAGTCTCGAATCTCATCTGTGGTCTCTAAAGCCTCAAATTCCCATCCTTCCTTAGAACAGCAGCTTACTTATTCCATTAAACTCGCAAGACACCATTCTATCCATCCTTTAGTTCTTATAACTCTAAATTTTCAAATAAGAATATGCAACGTAGTCATTGCTGGAGGTACAATTCTTAGCTGTAATTCTGTCCTGGGTAAATCTGCTCTGTGATATGAATCTCCTGAGGCCAAGAGCATCACAGTTAACGAACTTACCAATTCACCATTTCATGGTCTCTGCATCAGCTGTTGGTTTATTGCCACCAACACTACTGTTGTTGATTTTTGTTTTAAATCCTATATTCACTGTCTATTTCCCAGGTCGCATATATTCCAGAGCAACTTTTCCAATCTCTTTGAGTTGTTCCCCAGTATTAACTCATTCACCCCTGTGGGGAGGGGAAAATCTGTAAGTTCTGTGCTCAGTGGCTAATATTTCTGGTAAAGCCACCGGTTCTTCTAACTTTAAGATAAACATTAGATATAAGGCAGAATAAACAACTGGAGCCACATGAAACAGAACAGGAAAAGAACTGGGAATGTTTGTTGGTAGTTAGGGACCTTATTAGATTTATTTGCAAAATTAAATAAGAACTTCAAGTCATACTAAGTAATGAATTATGCTATCAGATAATTAAAATTTATTCTAAAATTATAAAAATACAGTGCAATGATAGCTCAAAATTTACCGACAGATAATGAGTTAGTGCTAAACCCAATGTTAATATCTTAAAACAGGACTTAAAATATACATCTATCTACAAGAAAAGGATGCATTATTTCTAACATAGGGTTAAGAAAATTCACTATTTTGAAAGACTACAAATTATCACTTTGCCTTGTGCAAAATATTGAACTTGACTGAAACTTTAATCCTACCAATTGAAACTAAAGGTTACATATGAATATTTCATATATACCAGGTGAGAATTTTCTAAACCTAAAATCATTGCAATCCATCATGAAGATCATGATAGATTTTTCTACTACATAAAAATTAAATCTTTAATAACATCAAATACATTCATATTTCCTATATTACCCAATATTTTATTGTCTTTTATATGGAAATAAATGGAAATCAATACGCAGAATGGCCAAGTTCATGAGGAAATAGTTCAGAGAAGTTATATAATCAACTAACAAGTGCATGAACAAAATCCAATTCATTAATCAGAAAAATGAAGTAACATAATACAGCGAGTCAGAACAGCCTAAATTGGCAGCCAGAAAACTCTGGTAGCGAAGGCTGCACGTGAGCCATCCTCAGCCTCACAAGGCCACCAGTAGGACTGCAAAACCGTGAGCCCGAGTGGACTTCCGGAACCACAGGGCATGCCGGCGGAAGTGAACACTTCTAGTTCACACGACTTCCGATCCACACCTCCTCCATCTCTTCGAGTGGAACAAAGTCAGTATCAAGACAAGTCCCAGTTGAGAAAAAGAGGTCCTGCATTCAAAATACCAAATATCAAGTTTAAGGTGTAGAAGGTAAGTATTTGTGGGTGCTCTATAAATTACATGCATATATAATATAGAGATACAAAAGCAATCTTTTATATAAATGCTAATATCCCACAAAAGCATGTAAAGTTCAAGAATGTACTGTTTGGGTCAGAACTCAGACATGCTAAATCTCTTCATATATTATTTGAAATAAAAGTTATCATGCTTAAATATAGGCATGGTTTATCCTTTGTAATTAAAATATAAACACGACCGTAGCTCCTTGCCTTTAATTTTTCTCTCAGCCACTAAAATTCAAAATGAATGCTAAGCATGCATTTTATAAATAGATTATTTTCCTAGGTTGTATTTCCACCAGCCTTTTGTTCCAAGTGACTGAATGCATTTCATAAGAATGACTCATTTCAAAATGAGATTTCTTGTATTATAAGCAGACGGTGCATGTGCTGGTGGAGTGGGTTAAACGCTGTTCATGAAATCAGATGAGTAAGTCCGCACAGCCAAAGGGCAGCACCATCTGACGGGCACAGGCTTGGTGTGCTCTGGGTATTAACACAGTTGCCATAGCAGCCACTGCATCGCTTGCTGGCTCAAGATCATTTACGACTGCCAAAATCTCTTAAAGGGAAACACCGATTTGTAACACAATTTTTCAAATCAGCTCAATGTTCCTGACTCTAGATTTTGGCTCCTGTTCTACAATGAAACTTCATAGAGGACACCACCCTCAAAGCTCCATTTATTTCCTCACCCATGAAATCAGGGTAAAACATATGCCATTGTGTGTCTTATGGGATCAATGGTTGATGTAAGTTCAAGTCCTTTAGAAAATTAAATGCACTGTGTAAATGCAGTGTGTGATGAGCTTACAGAATGACCCATTACTATTATATCTAAAAGAAAGATTAAAGCTTACTGGGTCCCAGCCTCTTAATTCACAAATAAAGCAAAATATATTAAACTTCTCCACAGACCCACAGTAGACAAGCAGTGAGCTCATGATGAGCTCGGGTCATGTCTGTCCACAGGGAGGGCTCTGGACCTTTGGTCTCTCTGTCCCTGTGGTCAGCTACTGCTCTATGTGATCTAGCAGCCTGCCTTGCACCAGAGAACACAGAAATGCAAAGAACTACTCTCTACCAGTTGACCATATAGAACTTGAAGATCATCTTTTGCTCTGCTGGGAGTCTTGCTAGTAATCCACATTGGGCCCCCTGCATATTCTTAAGCTCTTTCACTCTTTCCAGGTTTGAGAATGGTTTCTGATATAACAAGAAGTCTGGATAGCAATCACAGAGTGTAAAGGTGTCTAGGCATTATGTAAATTGAACAGGGAAGGAAATTTCATCTGAGTCCTCATAATTGAAATGGCCCATGAATAGCCAGTCTTAAATGTATATGGTATATTTTAGCTTGGGGACACTTTTGGGTGCAGATCACATCTAGTCCAAATAAGGCTTTCTTGGTGTGCTACCCCCATTTTGTTGATGTACAGTACTGATTTAACACTGATTGGAAATTAACCTTCCCAATGTGACACTAATACTGGAGCCAGGTTTTAAACTTAGGTTTTAGTTTTTAATTAGCTGCTTTTTTCCATTACTCTGCAAAGTCCACACAGTCAGCAAGTGACTTTGCTACATCTTACCAATCAGCCTGGTGTTCGTTCCATGCTTTGTGGATTAGAATGGAAGAATCTTGACGCAGAAACCAAATTCTCACCCAGGGTGCTCTGAACCCAGCTCCTCCGGCTGCAGCTGCTAACACTAGTGCCGGTCCTCATCTAGCTCACTTGGTTCCTCAGCTTATGGCTGGAACACTGGTTATTGATCATGGCCACCTTGACTTGGGCCATAGACTTCTTTTAAACAGCCAGTGGTTTATTAATGTGCATTTAATACCTGGTACAGTGCCTGGCCTTAGAAATGTTTGTTGATTTATACTCTGGAATAAACGAATATTACTTGAAGAAAACATGATGGATAATTAAAATCTGACTTCCTCATTTAGAAATATAACTTTAGATACTTATAAAGTACACTTTCTTATTTAGAAATACTTTATACTCAATTTCAAATTATCTATGTGATGATACTTTTTTCATTTTACCCCTGTCCATTTTGAATTAGTTTATTTGTTTGTCAAAAAGGAAAAAGAAATTAAAGAGAGTTGGGATATTGATTTGTGGTAGAGAGCCTTTTCAGTGCAGAACACAAATGAAATAATAAAATGAGACTTCTGGATCTATTGATCTATCCTCTGGTGAAAATTAGCATATGAGTCTATTTGAGCACCAATAGTTTTCATGTAGAAAATTTGAAAAGAAAAAGTAAGCATCGAAAGCCCCTGCAAGCTTTACAGAGGAATTATTGACAATATTTAACCAGCAGTTGAAAGAGATTATTCCAAACAATTTATTCTTCAACTGAACTAAACCTGGGGTCAACATTTCCTGGGATACCTCAGTTTAAAGGTCTGAGAAAGTTCCAGGTGAAGTTGAACAGCAGCGAGGGACCACTGCAAACACTCCCCCACCTCTGGGTGCAGTCGCGGCTCTGGTGGCAGGGGCTCCAGGCGGTAGAGCTTATTTACTGTAGGTTGTTAACTTTGACACCTGAAACCCATCTAGAAGACAGAGAAGACAGACACACAGACAGGCAGGCGGGCAGATCATTAGTTTATTCCTGTTGTAGAATATGAAGAGTTGACTCTGTTTTATATTTAGAAGGCAGACAGTTAGCTGGACATCACTCTGTTACTCTCCATTTGCTAGTGTTCACACATGGTAAAACTGGATAATGACTTCACAAGCGTTTTCATTACGTACAATTCACATAACTTTTAGTAAAAGGTGATACCTGATATTGATAGCATACAGTACAAATATTGGCATCTTTCCATTGTGATACATCCTAATGACCTTGTCTACCTATAAATCACCTACTCATTGTCTGTCTGTAACCATAAATTACTACCCCTTCTGACCTCCTTCTTCCACCCTCACCACCAGGGCTACTGGCTCATCAGGAAGGTCTCTCACTAGGATGCCTCTTGTAAGCAGTGCTTACATCTCAGAAATGGGAACATCCCCCCAGGATCATGGACCTACACGTCACAACCCTGACATCCTGAAGACACCAGGCCACATAGCTGGTGTAGTGCCGAAGACCAGGACAATCAGTTTGCAGTCTTTTCTTTTCTGTTATTACATTTGTTTCTAAAATTAGTTCTGTTTTAGAGAGAAAAAAGAAAACCCTACATTGTTTAAAGATTTCTAACCTTAGATATCACGAGAACGCACAATGTAACAGCAGTGAGAATCCATCTCTGACACCTCTGATCGGCAGGATTAGGAAGACAGCCTGTCAGCAGCCCTGCAGATCAAGTGTCCGTAGCTGAAGGCTGTGCATACTGCGTGGAAGAAGTCATATCACAGCCCCTGACATTGTTCAGTAAATATTACCGTGCGCATTCCCCAAAGCCCTGAAACCTCGCTGGGGGAAAATTAGCTCCCAGAGAAATTCTCACAGATGCACAGTGAATCATGAGAAGAACATTCATAACAGCATTAGTCATTCTTTGCCAAATGTTGAGATCCAGCTCAATTGTCCACGAGGTATAATGCATTTGAATTATTCTTGTGATGAAACAGTACATAGTTCTGACAAGTATGAATACATACATAAAATGAGTGCAACCCTAAGCACAGTGTTACAGAAGAATGCATGTGTACATGATTTGATTTACAGAAAACTCAAAAATAAAATGGAACAGTATTTTTAAATACATATATGTAGTCATCAGTGGGAATTTCCATAAGGAAAGCAAGAAGATACTTACAGAAATGCCTTCTTGCAGAGCTAGAGAAGGAAAGAGAGTGAACAGTAAGGAAAGGAAGACAAAAAAATCTTGAGTAGGAGCATTCTGTTTTGTAAACTGGATGGTGAATGCTTGCATGTTAATTTTATAAAATCACTTTTTAATTTGTTACTTCTTTTATTTAGCTCCCTCCTTTTTCTGTAGAAGAGATTGGAACCAAGGCCTTTACACTTTGCACTGCGCTGGTTCCACGGCTCTTTTTTTTTTTTTTAATTTTGAGGTAGAATATTATAAAGTGTTAAATTGCCCGGTCTTGGCTGGAACTTTCAGTCCTCCTGAGTCAGCCTCTCAGAGCCCAGGGATTAGAGGC
>RJWT010009707.1:0-24905 GCA_004365215.1 Cuniculus paca | reverse complement strand
GAGTGCGCACTACCCCGCTCCCCAACCCCTCGCGGGAGGCGGCCGACCAATCCCGCGTCCGCACACAAATAGCCGCCCAACGCCCAGGTGGGAGGGGGGAGCCGGGGACGGCTCTGCAGGGCGTGTGTGGGCCCGCCCCCAGCCTCGGCTGGCCAATTACCGCCCTGGGAGGGGGTCGCGGTTTAAGCGTCAGAAAGGCTCGGGACGCAACCACTGTCTTGGTAAAACGGAAAGAGTCCCTAACCTCACAATGGATCGTGCTACTGGGCCAGCTGGGGAGGGGGGTGCTGATGACAAAGGGTTATGTCAATGGGTCTCCGAATGGGCTTTTCTTAGCAGGCTTGTCAGTTTCTATAGCAGCAGCAGGGGCACTATTTCAGATATATAGGCGCGCCACATTTTAAGTGACCCCGGTCTTTTCTTTTTCTTTCTTTCTTTATGGCTCTTTGAATAATTTTAATTTTTTTCTTGATTGTTGAAACAGAATCAAGGAGCAAAAAGATGATCTGTGGCAGAGCTGGGGCAAGTCTAAGAGGCATTTCTATCCAAGCTATATAACTGGGCTGATTTTCTCTCTAGTAAGTGCGTAAGCTCCGATCGTGTGTTCATCAAAGTTCCTGGTCTCTGGAAAAGCCAAAGAAGTACTTGATTCCTAGGTCCGGGTCCCTTAGGCACGCCAAAGAAACACTTGCTTCATAGGCCCAAGGAAATTCCTTGTTTTGGGGTGGGACGGTGTCTCCCCGTCCACACCAAGCTGCAACCATGTCTCGACTCAGCATTGGTAATTCAGTTGCGGTCCGAGAGCACCTCCTGGTGGCAAAAAGGAAGCTATTAGTAGATTATTCACTGTCACCTATCGAACAGAAGCTTACGGAGATCCATGGAACTGGCGATACTGGAGTGGTTGTCAGTCACCGTGCCGCCTTGTGATGATTCTGTGGCTTCCACTGATGCCATCCAGGCACAGATTCCCCAAGCTCTTCCCCCCGCCCCCTCCCAGCTACTTGATATGCTGCACTGAATTCTTTTTGTTTCCAGGTATTCCAGAAGCTTCCAATTATAATAACTGACATTCATACTTGTCTTCCACTTAACTCTATTTACCTCTCCTCTTTCCTTCTCCTTTTGGACATTTCCAGTTTTTCTCTGCACTCAGGCTTTTTACTTTCAGACGCCTCTTGAGTCTTCCTTGACCATTTCCGAGATAGCTTTCACTAACCTTCACTATTACTAGCAGCTTCCTTTGATGTTCCAAGAGAGACTTCTCAGAGATAGTCTGCCTTTGCTATTACCCACCTTCATACATTGTATTTTTGATTGACCTTCGTGATTCCCCAAATTTTCTGAAGTTTCCAAACTTAATACCCCCTTAACAGTTTGCCTCCAAAACTTTCATTTTGTTCACCATCCTTTCCTGCTTTTACACTTTTTTTCTCATAGCTGACTGTGCCATTCCATCTCCTTCCCTCATTTATTTCCCCATTCTTTCATTTAATCCTTTTTATCTTCATTCCTCTTCCTTCAAATGTGACCATTCTAATGAGTGTAATGTACATTATTTGATTTGTCCATATTTTTGGAAGTCATGTCTTTTAATGGGCATTTTTTCCTTTCTTTAACAACAAGCTATCAACAAGGAATGGATAAAAAAGATGTATTTTTATACAATGGAGTACTACTTAGCCATTGTATAAGAAGGATAAACTTGAGGATTTAATAGATAAATGGATGCAACTAGAGACCATATTCATAAGTGAAATAAATCAGACTCACATATGTAAATATCGTATTGTCTCCCTCATGTGGGAAGTTGAAAGAAAAAATATATATATACACATAAAAGATAACTAAGATAGTTATACTACTAATTTTTCTTAGTTCATTGAAAAGAAAGGTTTACGCTAATATTGTTTGGATGATTAAATGCTGATGATATCTTGTACTCCAAATAACTAAAGATAACAATATAAAATGTATTAACCATTGTTATCCTCAAATTATCTTTTTTTAAATTTTATTTTAAAGAGAATAAAACCAAACAACATAAAACAGAATAAAGCCAATCAAAACAAAACAATGAAAGTGATACAGGACTTCAAAACAGTATAATAGGAAATCAACAATGGCTACCATAATGCCTCTTGTTATCTTCAAAATAGCTTCCCATGCCATTAGACATAATAAAATCAAACAAAACAGAAGAAAATCAATAAAAACAGAACATTGAATAAAACAAAGCAATAAAATGGAACAAAGCAAAACAGTAAGAACGATACTGGATTTCAAAAACAAGACAGAAGGAAATCCCTCATATTTGCTATATTGCATATTGTTATCTTCTTAATAGATGCTCAGATTTTAGGCTTTAGGCCTGCAAAGTCAATCAAACAATACAAGCATTAAGTTGTTTTTGTACCTCAGTTGCTAACAAAGGCGGTGGGGTCAGTGTTTCTGTCTCCCAGTCCACATGCCGGTTGGCTCACAGGAAAGGCAAATTGGCTTCTTGTTTCTCCTCCCAGGACCAGCATGGCTTCCGCCAGTTCACCACCCTGTACTTATCTTGTTTTCAAATTTTGTTTCATTTTTTTCTCTTTAAAATAAAAAAATAAAGTTTAAAAAAACAAATTATGGAAATTTTCATAAAAGGAAAAAATACAGAGATGGTAGGATGAACTCTTCTAGGCCTTTTATTCAGTTTCAGCATTATCAACACTTTGCTGATCTTCTTTTCATCCAGCCCCTTCTACTTTTTTTTTTCTGGACTATTTAAAAACAATCTCAGGGCTGGGAATTTAGCTCAGTGTCCTAAGCGTCTGCCTGGCAAGCATGAGGTTGTGAGTTCAATCCCCAGTGCCGCAAAAAATAAATAAATAAAAATAAAAACAAATCTCAGACATAATGTCAAGCTTCTAAGTACTTCACTATCTGCTTCTAGTCGAAAACGTCATTGTTATGCTTTTTTTTCTCTTCAGTGCTGGGGATCTAACCGAGGGCCCATGCTAGACAAGTGCTCTACCACTTAGCCACATCACCAGCCCATATACTATGTTAATATCTAATATTTATGCTCAAATTTCCCCTACATTGTCACAAATGTCTTTTCGCAGTCAGGCTTCTTCTAATCTGGACCTAAATAAGGTCCAGTCATTGTACATTTGCCTAAGTTATGTAAATAGTATGGTGTTGTATGTATAGCTCATTATTTCTTACTTTTTCCTATTAAGCGTGAAGTTGCTGTGTGAAATCTAACTCCTGAGTAATACTCCAGACTCTGCAACCACGTGTTTTGTCTCCCGATCTCTGGATATAAGACGTAGTCAAGGCTCAGAACATGAGATGCTCCCATCGTTATGAACAAGGTTGTGAGTAACATGTGTGCCCTAATTCTGTATGAGAATGTGGGGTGGGGGGATAAACCCAGGGGTAGAATTTCTGGTCACTGGGTCATAAGGTACACATAAAACTGGTTTGTCTAAGCAGTACCAGATTGTTCTCTGGAAAAGCTATACCAGCCTACTCTCCCTCCTGTAGGGCACAGGAATGCTGTCATCACTACTTTTCCAGCATGTTAAATATCCAGTTTCCTGATTTTTGCCTGCCATATAAAGTAGTATTTTCTTTTTGCTTTAATTTTCATTTTTCTGATTACTAATGATTTTGAGCATGTCTTTGTTCTTGACTTTTTGAGTTATTTTTCTGTAATTTTCCTATTTCTGTCTTTTGCCTTTTGGGTCTCCTTTTTGTTGTTGATTTGTAGAGCTTTTTGTATATGTATTTTTTCTTTGTTTTTCTGAGACAGGGTCTCGCTATGCAATTCAGGCTGGCCTTGGGCTCACTTTGTAGCCCAGGCTGGTCTCCAACTTGCAATGATCCTCCTGCCTCAGCCTCCCGAGTGCTGGGATTACAGGAGTGCGCCATCACGCCCGGCTACCTTTTTGTGTATTCTAGATATTACTCCTTTTGCTTCAAATATCTTTTTCCATTTTACCAACTATTAGTTTTGTCCATGGTGTCCTTCACTGAGCAGGAATCCTCATTGTTTTTGTGCAGGCACATTAATTGATTTTGGTCTTAAAATTCATGCTTTTGAGGCTTCCTTTATGATGTCCTCTTCTACCCCCGTCACGAAGATGCTCTGTGTTTTCTTTTATTACCGTTACAGTTTTTATCTTTCACATTTAGCCTGTAGTCTCATTAGAATAGTGATGCCCAGTAGAAATATAATTTGAGCCACATTATTATTTAAATCAGGCTGGGGATATAGCTCAGTGGTAGAACACTTGCCCAGCATCCCTGACGTCTTGGATTTGACCCTCAGCACTGCAATCAGTCAATCAACCAATCAATCAAATAAAAAATTCCAGTAGGGCTGAGAGTGTAACTCGTAGTGGAGCACTTACTTGTCTAGCATGCACAAAGCCCCAGAGTTAATCCCCCGCACAACACATAGAAATTTCTGGTAAATACATTAAAAAAAAAGTAGAACAAATGTTTGAAATCCACTTTAATAGTTTTGACTTATCTCAACACATAGTATAAAAATTGAGATATTAAAAACTTTTCCTCTGAAGTCCTTGAAATCCAGTATTTTATACTTGCAGCACATCTCGGTTTGGACTTGCCACATTTCAAGTGTTCAGCAGTTTCATGTAGCTGGTAGCTACCATACTGGACAACACAGGCCTAGAGTGCACGCCTGCAGGTACTGTTCAGTGAGTATAAACATGTCTCTAAATAACGCATCCATATTTCCACACTGATTTGTGTGCCTGTCTTGATGGTATTTTTGTGTCCTGCCTTTCTTGTGTTCATCAGTGCCCTATTCCATCTGCTAGTATCTTTCCTGGAATTTTTCCTCTTTTTCCACCCACATCTGAAAGTGTCTCTCTGAAGACTACCTGACCCTACATTTATCCTCCTCTCCATTGTCCTTATGGAATCATGCCCTGAAATAGCTTCAGTGGCCATGTGTGTGCAGATGACTCTAAGACCATACTGTCCCTCTTACCTTTCCATTCTCAGCGGCTGTTCTGCAGGACCACTTCAACTGGCTGCATATTTACACTCACATTTTACATTACAGCGAACATTTCTGCATTAATTTTTCTCCCTACGTACATTTCCTTCTAAAATTTCCAGTGATTTGTCCTGAGCCCCTAGGCTTGCCACAATGAGCTGTGAACACCCACATTCCCTGAGCACTCTGCAGTGTGTGACTGCCACCATACAGAGGTGTTACAGCTACATTTGAGGCACAAGCTAAGGTGTCTATGTAGAGTTGATGCATTATTCCATGACAGGCTGGCACAGTTCTGTTTATCCACGTTTACTGTGGAATACTGAATCTGCCCATCTCAAGAGAAAGGGATAATTTTCCTGTGGGCTCCCTGGCCTACCAGATCTCATGTCTGGGTCTGGAGCCCATTCTGGGGCTGTGCTGTGCCAGGACCCTTACCCAATTATGCTAAGGATGTGGCAGCTTGGCTGAAAAGGGGGTTATATAGAGAAAACAATGCAAGAATAAAGCTCAATGCAGGAAGTCACCAAGGAATGGTCACTTCCAACAATATTTGGAGTCAAATACTATTGCCCCGAAACCTCTAGTTGCCAAGCAGAGATGAGGAATAAACCACCTGCTTCTTTTTTAATACCCCACTCACTCTAGACTATATCACCATGTGTGCACTTGTGTTTTACATGCTTAGGATATACTTCACGGCTTCCCAGGGTGACATTATTCTGTTGGTCACAGGATGCGGAACCTGCCATTTCTTTGATCTCTGGGTAAGATCCCATGATTCTACTGGGGAGGAAACAGCACATGGGGTTAGTAATCATCCTCCATGTGTTCAGTTCTCCACTGTCGACTGAACACCAGCTGAGACTAAGTTGTGGCAGTCCTCCCAGTCTTCCATTACTGATGACAGCTGAGAGAATCACGAGTGAAGAAAATACACGAGGCAGGGGAAGCGCTCACTGTCTTTTAGCCCATACTGCTTATTAACATCATCTGTCTCGCAGTGTCTTTGGTCTAAAACAGGCTTGGCATCGGTCAGCCCAGCATCCTGGAGGTCATTACCACAGAGAAATGAGACCAAGATAGGGAGGCTTTCACAACTACATGGCTCTTTGAGGACGTGGAGGCTGGGGGCAGGGCGGGAACCTGGTACGCGAAGACCAGAGCCAAAGGAAAAACATGGGCTCAGGTGAGGCTGTGGTCAGGAAAGCAAAGACACCCAGAGGCAGTGAGAGAAGCTGAGCTGTTTAATCACCTCCTTGGCCAGACTCAAGGCTGTGGTTGCCCCTGAACAACTCACACCTGGAAGCCACCGGGAGTTGCTGGAGATGGAGCAGCCACTTGAGTCAGGAGACAGGCAGGACGGGAAGGGAGGGCTTCTGCACCTCCGACTCCATCATCTGGCACTCCTGTACCCCCTCCCCTCCCTTGCCCTGTCCTGCTTCAGCTCTGAGAGGTTTCTGGCTGGTCCTTGGGGCAAGGGGCCTGGTGGTGGATGGTGTGCCCTGGCTGTGGCGGGAGAATGACCCTGAGGCAGGGGCAGTCACTTCCCACATGGCCTATCGGTGCAGCACTGTCCGCACTGAGGTGGCAGATGGAGCCACAGGGTGGGGGAAGAGGGGAGAAGAGGGCAAGGGAGTGGAAGTGGGGGTTGCCTGGGTCCCACCATCAGTCTGGAATTAAATAGCAGAAGAAAAGATTGCTCGTGGGAACACTGGCTCATCCCATGATAGTTCCTGGTGATGGGCTGACCTTGGCAACAGACCCTAGCAGCAGGCAGTTGTCCTGAAGAGGGTGGTCCCTGTCAACAGTCCCTGGCAGTTTCCTGAACAGAGGGAGGGAGCTGGCCTGGGAGTCTGCCCACCCCACCACTATTTGTTCTTCTTGAAGAAACTGAAGCGTTTTTCTCGTTCTCGCTCTCTGCCATCCTTGCTGCGCAGCACGACGGACCCCTCAGTCCCAGCCTGTGATACTGGGGGCATGGTCATGGCCCGAGTCATGCCTCGAGTGGCACTGGGCATCGCTGGTTCACTGGGCTCTCCAGACTCTGAGGATGCAGAGGCAATGCCTGCATTCACCACCCGCAGCCACGAGCTCATCTCTGCCTGTGGGGGACAGGGAAACAACTGCTCAGTGTCAACACCCCTGTGCTGGGGCAGCCGTTGGTGGACAGCAGGGGTATGAAAGGGGAGAGCAGTTAAGTGATTGACCATGTCATCTCATTAGGAAGAAAAGGCTTTTGTTTTCCCTTTAGTAGTATGGAGTATTGAATTTAGGACCTTTGGATTGGGCTACCTTCCCAAATGGTTTTTATTATTATTAATATTATTATTATTTTCTCTGAGATGGGGGTCTCACTAAGTTGCCCAGGCTGGGTTCAAACTTATGATTCTCCTGTCTCAGCCTCCCAAATAGGCAAAAGACCATCTTTAAGACAGAGGGCATATTTTGGTATGGCCTTCATACACATCCAGTTGCCATATTGTGGACTGTCTTATTACAAGAATGAGATATATAACACAAGGAAAAAGAGAGAGGAAAGAAAGGAAGATAATTTGCCACTGGAGGATCCTAAGAATGGCATGGAGAGAAAGGAACATGGAGGATGAAGGGGACAGCTCACCTCATCCTTGGCCTGGAATAAATATTCTTTTCCATCCTGTAAGCTGTTGGGAGACAGAAGCCACAAGGGCAGAGCTGAGAATCTGTTTGCCAGGTCAGCACGGGAGAGCTCCATTCTCACCCAGAGGCTGGCTGGGAGGACACTGGGGCAGCCCTCGAGCCAGATCAGACTTGCTTTGCACATTCTTCAAATTCCTAGGGTTTTGCAGATGTGCAAAATTAAACCCTTTCTGATTGGCTGCAGAGGGCCAGGGTGAGCTCACTGGCTTCCCAGGTTATGTGCTGCTGCTGCTTGCTGGCAGGCAGGGGCAGGCCCCTGGAGGCTCCTGGTGGCAGGGGCGTGCAGATACCCTGCCCCCAGATTTCCTACGCAGGGTAAGTTTTCAGCCTGACATAGTCAGTCAGCTTGTTTCTCGGTTTCCTCATTTCTTTTAGGGTAGAATACAACCAGAATCGCCCAGCCCTCCCTCATTGCGGGTATCGGTATGGGTGCTGGGTTTGACAGTTCCGTCTGGGTGATCCTTACAGGTGCCTCTGCCTACCCACCTATGTCAGCACCGACTCTTCCCATCCTGAGAGCGCCGGCCGGTTCCTACCTCAGCTTGAAGACGTGTTTGCGCTTTCGATAATCGAAGGCCACACCACCCTGAGCCCCAGTCAGCCGGACGGGCACTTCTCCGTGGTATGGAATTCCCGCACTGGCTGCCTTTGCATCCTTGTAGAAGCCGAGGGTCCCATTCCGCAGGACACAGTACACATTCTGCCAGGATCTGGGCAGGACACGCGGGGTCAGGAGGCCAGATGGGTGGGGGACTGGGCAGCCAAATGGGGCCTAAACCCTGGGGCTGCCTTGGACTTGTGGTTCCCCTCTTGTCTTTAGACCCCTTCGGGCCCTTCCCCGAGGCCCGCACCAGTCCTGAATCCTGCCCTTCCCAGGGGACGCAGTAGTTTAGCGTGTCCGTTCTCTGTCTAGGCAGAGGCTCCAGGGAAGCCTCTGCAGGGGAATTTAGCAGCCAGTGTGGGTACCTGTTGGCGGCCTTCTTGAGAGCGGTCTCCATCTCCTGCTTGCGGCACAACATCCCCTCCATCTCCTCCTGGGCAGAGAGCTCAGGGCCTCGACTGGACAGGGTGGCAACATGGGCTGACTCTGACGACCTGCTCTGGGGCATGACAGGAGAGGCCGGGCCCTGTGGCCGAGTTGGCCTCTCTCCCCGTGGCCCATTGGCCTCATCTCCTGCACTAGTCCCCTGTTAGGGAAAAACAATGTCATGTCAAAGGATGGGTTGGAGCCAAACATGATGGCATACCTCTGTAACCCCGACACTCTGGGAGGCTGAGGCAGGAGGGTCCCAAGCTTGAGCCCAGCCTGGGCAACTTAATGGCTTAGTAAGATCTTGTCTCAAAATAAATAAATAAAAAGGATTCCTGGGGATGTAGCTCTTTACAAAGATCCTGAGTTTTGCCCCTGGTTCTGTCCCCAGTACTGCCCTCCTCCCCAAAAAAGATGAGTTAGGAGGTGCTTTACCTGGAGATTGGGAAGCTCTGTGGCCAAGAGCTGTCTTCCAACCCCCGTTTGTCTTGAGATCTTCCCTCTCTTACCCCTAGGATTCCCACCCATTTTTGTCCTTTCATCTCCCAGGCAACCACACCCACACCTCCAGGGCGACTCACAGGTCCTTCTGGGAAGCTGCTCCGCTGGAGTCTCTGCTGCTCCAAGAGCGGCTGCAAGCACAAGAGACTGTGAGGGGGGTGTGTGCGTATGTGCGGGGGTTCTGAAGGAGAGGCCCAGGGACGTGACGTTACCTGCGAGGACTCTGAGTCTGTGCAGACCCCATTGACGCTGGGTGCCTGTGTGGACGGCGGCTGCCGTGGCTGGCTTCTGGAATGGCCAAAGGTGACACAGAGTAAGTACTCTCTGGCTTCCACGGGCTCAGCCTCATCCTCCTGGCCCAGGTGTCCCAGTTCTCACCCATCCCAGGCAGTGCTGCGAGCCGTCTGGCCATCTACCAGCTCCCTGGCAGGCAGGCTGGCTGTGGGCTCTGGAGCAGGAGGCTGTTTCCTCCGTTCCTCCTCCTCCCTCTTTCTCTTCCGCTCCTTCTCTCGCTCCTCCAGCTGTCAAGAAATGCTGAGGTCAGCATGTAGGAGGCCTCATTTAAGGAGCAGGGCATGAGGGAAGCTGAAAAGTCTCAGCTCTGGTCTGATGAGACAGGCAGGATAGAGAGGAGAATCTGAAAAGAAGGTGTTGGACAAGAAGTCATGGGGGAGATGGAGTCTCACGGCTCTTAATATGGTGAGAATGGGACCCTCTCAGTTCACACCTGGGTGATGCCAGGGCCATGGGAAAAGAATAAATGTCTTCTTCAAAAACAGGGAGTGCAGGGCCAGGTTAGGGTGGTGGCAAGCACCCTGGGGACCCACAGCCCTTACCGCAGTGAGCTTCTCCAGTGCGCTGAAACGCTCTTCCCAGGCAACAGCGGATTTCTGGAAGGCTTCGTGCCGCTTGATGAGGCTTTCCACTTCGTCCACCGTGCAGCCCAGCTCCGCGCTCCGCACCAGCGGCTCCTGGCTGCACAGCCAGGCCTCTGCCATCCCTGCGTCTCTCCCAAACACAAGCACTTCCAAAACTGCCAGGATTGTGGGATGCAGAGAGATGTGAGGTCAGAGCAGGGCACGGCAGGACAGTGCCCCTAGGAACGGGGATGGAAGAAACCGTAGCCCCAGAGCAGAGGGTTCCTGGTTTCTTCTCCCTGGCAACCATAAGAAGGGAAGCCCGGCCCCTCTTCCCAGGAGGGAGGTATCCCCACAGTGGCTCACCAAGCTGGAGCCAGTCCATCTTTTCCTGCCACTTGTCAGCTGTCTCCTGGCGCCGGGTTTGTAGTTGAGACAGCTTCTCCGAGATCTGGGAGGCAGACATGAGTTAGCATCCAGTAGGGCGTTTCTGCAGTTACCAGGGGAACTTGTGATTTTTTTTTTTTTTTTTTTTTTGGAACTGGGAATGGAACTCACAACCTTGAGCTTACCAGGAAGGTGCTGTGCCACTGAGCCATATCCCTGGCCCAGATCTTGTGATTTTAAGTAGAAAGAACTAGGTATGAGAGCATACACCTGTCATCTAAGCTTAGCCTGAGCAACTTAGTGAATTAGTGAGACTGTCTCAAAATAAAAATAAATAAAAGGATCTGGGGACACATCTGTAATCCTGGCACTAAGGGAGGCTGAAGCAGGAGGACTGCAACTTCAAGCCCCACCTGGGCAACTGGGAGAGGGCTGGGGATATAGCACAGTGGGAGAGTGCCCCAGGATTGATTCCTAGCACCTTAAAAATAAATAGAATAAAATTAAAAAGGGCTGGGGATGTAGCTGAATATGAAGACCCTGGATTCAAACCCTAGTACCACATTAGAAGAAAAAAAAGAGAAGAGGAGGAGGAGGAAGAGGAGTGAAAGAAGAGGTGGTAGTGGTAATGGTAATGATAATGGTAATAGTAGAAGTAGATAGTTTGGAGGGATGGTATATAGGAAACCTGTGAACAGCACTGTGGGGTTAAAAAGTGAAGGATTTCTTGCAAAGGTCAAAAAATGGCTGGGCATGGTGGCACACGCCTGTAATCCCAGCACTCGGGAGGCTGAGGCAGGAGGATCATTGCAAGTTTGAGACCAGCTTGGGCTACTAAGTGAGCTGAAGGCCAGTTTGAACTGCATAGCAAGACCCTGTCTCAAAAAGACCAAAAAAGAAAAAAAAAAAAATGAGAGGAAGCAGAAAGACTCAGGAAAAACCAGCATTGAGCCTGCTCTGTGAGGCTGGCCTAGCCTTACCCACCTCCTCAGCCGCATAATGGTTCCTTGCCAATAGCTCCTGCCCCATGTCAATGCAGGAAGAGAAGCGGTCTGCTCTGGCCTCTATCTCTGCTTTGATGCCTTGTTGGTTCTTGATGACGAGATCTGCAGAGGACACGTCCCTGGAGGGGTGCAGGGACAGTATTGCTCACTGTTCCCAGCCCCATCACAGACACTTGCCCACACAACGTTTGGAGGCTGTCAGGCACCATAGGTCTCACCGGGGCCGCTCCTGGGCATCCATCTGCAGGTTAATCCCATCCATCCATAGCATCAGCTCCCGGACAGCCTTGAAGAAGCGGAACTTGTCTGTGGTGTCCAGCAGCAGCTGGCGGCGGGCAGCAGAGCTTCCCTGAAGCTGGGCCCAGGCCTCAGCCACAGCCTGCATGTGACGGCCAATCTCCTCAGCCTTATCTCCGGCATAGGCCTTCTGGAGCCGATGGCCATCGTCCTGCACCTGCTGGACCTGTGGGGGCCCAGGCCAGAGAGAGACTAAGTAGGGAGACTCCAAGGAGCTAGCCTCCCGTGCTCCTGGCTGCTGCTCTCTACTTCCTTCCTGTTTTACCAGCCAAAGAGGCAGGAGAAGGAACAGGGGGCCAGGGATGGGGCTGGTTGGACAGGTGAAGGCAGGTGCCTTGCTATAGTCTATCCTGTTGGTCTCATCTGGGGGTGTGGGCTTAGTCCAGGGGATGGGGCTTTTAAGGGCACTAGGCAGCTGAGCTTCCAGAGGCCTGCCTGGCGCAAGAGGAACCTCAGAGATTGCTAAAATGAGACATGCAGCCTGCAATAGGAATCTGAGTGTAAATGGGTGAAGGATCCACATTATTTCCACAAGTCCTAATCTCTAGCCTGGGTGTCACAAACAGGCAAATTTCAGTACATGAAGAATCTTCCAGCCACTGGGACCACTTGAAAATGTGGATCCCTTAAGGAGGCTTGTCATTAAAAGTGAATGCAGTGACTAATGTCTCTTGGCTGGAGATGTTTTCCTGGAATGATTCTCTGGGTTGAACCCAAGGCCTTTGCACTGAACTACATCCCCGGGCCTGTTTTTTTTTTTTTTTTTTTTTCTGAGACAGGATCTTGCTGAGCCACTAAGTTTTCCAGGCTAGGTTTAAACTTGTGATCCTCTGCCTCAGCCTCCCATAGTGGTGGGACTACAGGTGTGCGCCACCACACCCAACTCCTGGAACAATTCTAACCTTGTCTCTGAGTCACCTCCAGGTTGTCTTCCTCTCAGCATTTCTGAGCTTTGTCCCCTGACTCCTTGGACATCCCCCCCCCCCCATTTCCTCCAGCCTCCTTTTAGCCTTTCCCACTTCCTCCACAGGAGTCAGACCTGGGCACTGAGGGCCTGAATGTCATGCTCGTAGGCACAGTGCCGACGCTGCAGGGCCTCAGCGGCGTTGAGGTCCCGGCCGGTACCATCTGGGAGCTGCTGCTGCTTGTGCTGCACGCGTGCCAGGGCTTGGCGGGCGCCGTGTAGGAAACGCTGCAGTTCGTACGCAGCAGCCAGCACCTGACCCCGCGTGTCCAGGAGCTCGAGCAGGTCAGCCCAGGCCTCGTTGAGGCTGTCCTTCCACTCGGCCACGGTGGCGCGTGCGGCATGGCCCCCTGCAATGAGCCCATTGGCCAGAGCGTTGGCACTGTCTACACGCTCCTGACCGATGGTGCTTGTGTCCCTGGAGAACTCACGGAATTTGTCCCGGAGCATCTGGTAGAGGAAGAAGTTGTAAGCACAAGGATATGACACTGGGGTTGAGGTCCCTGCCTGACAGACTCCTCCCCCCGAAACAGAACTCATCACTGAGTTAATGAGCATTGCAGCTGCTTCTCACCCCACAGTCGTGTGTAATTTGACAACAATACATACTGAGACATGGATTTTCAAAGCTGTGTTGTCAGAGTGTACTTATCTGAACTAAGATGGCTCGAGCATCACTAGGTGGTCTAATTGTAGGGGACTACCATGGTGTAGGCAGGCTGTGCTTGACCAAAATGTCATTATGCAGCATGTGACTGTACTTCCCTGATGCCTCCTAGTCCTAGCAAAGGCAGTGGAGGTGTTTGGAACCTTTAGTCCTCAGACAAGGATTCTTTAACTCTGGTTTATATTTCCTCACCAGGAGGGTCCAAATCCCCAATCTGTAGGAGGAAATCTAAAGCCCTATTTTATTAAATTCTGTTGAACAAGTGTGATTGGTAATTAATTTCCCTTTTGCCTTCTCCTATGCTCAGCCCATGTCTCCCTTTCTGCACAATTCTTTGAACTATTCACCTCAAAACTTAGGAGGACAGTGCCTGCTCTGCCTGATTTTGTACCCTCAAAACCCCATGCACTGCCCTGATAGAAGAGGCCTTAGTCTCCCATGGGTCCTCAAACCCTCAGCACTGACCCACAGGGTGTCCTCCCTGCACTCACCGTCACATGCTCATAGTCCTGGCCCAGCTCATGGGAAGCGGCCACCACTTCACGCTCCTGGATCCACTGCTCCAGGTCATCCAGCTCGCGGCGCAGCTGGCACAGCCGGAGGTGCTCCTGCAGGCGCTCGCGCCGCTCCCCCGCCAGCTCCTTCAGGCTGGCGTATAGCTTGTCCACCTGGGCCTGGCGGATTGATAGCCGTGTGCTGCAAAGAGGGGGCACCGTGGAGCTTAGGGTACATCACACTGATGCCTGGCCTCCTGTTCCCTGGTACCCTATCTCTATTCGGCCCAACTCTTTTTTTTTTTTTTTTTTTGGTACCAGGGATTGAACTCAAGGCCTGGCGCACACCATGCAGGCACTTGTACCGCAGCCCAGCAGCCCCTGATTCTTCACCAAGCCCTTGCTTCTTCTGCTTTCTAGAATGTTTTTACGAAAAGTGCTATACCCTTGCACCTTCCAGAAACAGGCTTCCTTCATATCCCCTGGGAGCTGGGCTCCTTTGAGGTCTGTGAGCTCACCTCTCTGGATGGTCATGGTCAATCATATCTTGGCTGCTGGCTGCCAGCTGGTGGATGGTCTGGGCATAGTCAGCCAGGGCTTGCTCCAACACCTGATGCTTCTTTACCTCTGCCTGGGCACTCAGCTCATCCTGGGAGAGGGGACAGTGGATGTCAAGAGAGCAGAGGAAAGATCGGCCACAGAGACCGGTTCTGCCCTGCCTCTCACCTTGGCTTTCTCCTGGCCCATCATGTGTAGCTCTTGCTCGCCCATCCAGGCCTCAGCCTCGGCGGCATCACGGTAGAACTGCTGGGCCCGCAAGGCTTCCTCCAGCCGCTTCCCCCGGAGCTCAAGCTCGTGGCTGAGGCGTTTCCACATTCCCTGGAGCTCGGCCAGCTCAGGGCCTGCTGCTGCTGCACCCAGAGCACGCTGCCGCTCTGTGAGGTCTGCGATCCGAGGTTCGTGACCCTGGATCTCCTTCTGCAGGGTCTGTTCCCAGCCATAGGAAAGGACACACTGAAAGCCTTGCAAAGGGACTAGAGCCTACATTCCCTCTCCAGGCCCAGGAACATGATGACGATGCCCCTTCAATTCTCACAGTCCCCTAACAGGAAAGGAGAATCACTAAGTCTGGGGGTATGGAGCATTGAGTGGGGTCAGGGAAAGTGGAGGAGGCTCCTGGGAACTTTTCTTTCTCCTTTAGCCTGTGTCTCACCTGGTTTTTCTTCATGAGGAGCTGGACACTGGGCAAGTCCTTGCCATGTTCCATGGAGCTGGCCATGGGCAGCCGCTCTGTCACCCACAACTGAATGAAAAAGAGGGGGTCAATGGAAGTGCAAGGGGCTGGAGCATGGGGATACTTAAAGCTATGGATGTGTGCAGGGAACAGTTATCCTTAGCTCTGCGGTAAAGGGACCTAGAGGGCATCCCAGAGACTCCTCAGAGGGGAAGCCTCTTAGTGCCAAAGGGAGAGCAAGTGGAGCGCTGCTGGTACCTCCCCAGCGTCCAGGAAGGAGGCTTGAGAGCCCTGGCAGTGGTGACTTGCCCATGAAGACTTTATCCCAGGCCCAGGGCCCAGGAACTCACAATCTCATCGGCTACATCCCGGTGGAACTGGTGCTGCTCTCGAGAGGCCTGCAGGCGCTGGCAGCGTTCCTTCATGGGCTGACACAGGGCCCTGAACTTCTCCTCCACAGCCCTTGAGGTCCTCTCCACCTCCCCTGCACCCTGGTCTTCCTGGGCCAGTGCCTTTGCCTGAGCCTGGATTGCCTCTACCTCCTTCTCTCTCACAGCCATCTCCCGTTCCAGCATCTGCAAACCAGAGGAGGGAGATGTTAGTATCACACTGCCACCTCCAAGCTCAGGACACATTAGTCTGTTTCAACCCGATTGTGATTTCTTGTTTTTGAGACTGCGTCTCCCTATGCTCTAGGCTGGCCACAAACATGTTATGTCATCTAGGCTGGTTTCGAACTTGTTTTCCTCCAGCCCCAGCCTCCTGGAGTTCTAAGATTATAGGCACTGATTTCTTATTTCCAGGGCTCACCCCAAAGCATCCCTTCACAGTCTGAATCAGTGGATCTTGAACTCTAATACATGTAAGAATCCAGGGTTGTATGATAACTAGGCCTGTTATCAATTTACTATTCTTTCAGTCCCAAAGTTCTCTCTGCTCTGCTTTCAGAGGTTGTAACTTGATCCTTTCAAAATCCTTTGGGAGCAGGTGTGCTGTCGGAGCTCGTCAGTGGAGAGCGCTAGAGGGCTAACACAACAGGAAGGGCTTCTAAAGTTCCAGCATGCTTTTCTTCTTGTGCCTACAACAAAACCGTGCAGAGTGTGCAAGAGATCCTGTGGCTCTCCCCCTCTGGCTAGTTTTGCTGGCACTCCAGGGGCAGCATCCTGCAGGCCAGCCTTGGCTTGCCAGCTGCAGGACTGCGGTAGCCCATGATACCCCAGCAACATTTTAGGCCATTCAGTGGGCCTCTGCCTCTGCCAACTTCAGTGTGAACTGAAACTCGGCCATCTCATCCTTCCCTTGGGTATTCCTCCTTGGCCCCTTGATGTAGTGCAGCTCAATGCATTTGCTGTTCAAGAGTTCGTTTTTTTTTTTTTTGGTACGGGGGATCAAACTCACAACCTCGCACTTGGCAGGCAGGTGCTTGCGCCACTGAGCTAAACCCCCAGCCCTGTTCAAGAATTCTTAAAATCAGGGACCAGCAGAGACATCTCTCTGCTTATTTTATGAAGTTTTACTGGAATATAGTCCCACCTCACCTTTTTTTTTTTTTAATGTAATACCTATCAGTGTTTTTATATCCTACCAGGATAGAATTGAATAGTTTTGAGAGAGAACATATGACCCACAAATTCCAAAATATTTGTTTGGTCCCTTATAGAAAAAGTCCTTTTTACACCTGCTATGGTTTGGAAGTGATCTGGTCCTCCAAAACTCATGTTGAAGTCTGGTCCCTGATGTAACAGTGTGAAGGGGTGGTGGGACCTTTGAGATGTGGATTTTTGTCTTGTGCATGCACTCATTTCCCTTCTTTTCTTCTCCCATGTTATGTCACAGCATGAAGCCCTCGCCAGAAACCGAGATGATACTGGTGCCATGCTCTTGGACCTCCAGTATCCAAAATTGCATTCTTTATAAATTACCTAGTCCCACGCAGTCTGTTATAGCATCAGAAAATGGATTAAGACAGCATCTTTGGTAGTTAACCAAACTTTGGTAGTAAACCAACTATTCATTTTACTGATGAATAGTTCCTTTAATAAAAGTTTGCCTGTTCAAGTTACTACTGTGGTCTGCTTTCCTGACTTTGCCCCGCCTGGTATACACTAGTGGCCTATAGAAGTTACTTTGAAAAATACCAAAAGATGTCAACTGCCAGGCCTTAGAATGATCTGAATTTCAAGAGCCACGAGTGCCCTCCTCCTTTCTCTTGCTGTTCACCCTCCCCACCAAAGGCCCATAGCGTACCTGCTGCTTCTTGAGCAGAATGTTGACGCTAGTGAGGTCCTTCCCATAGTCATCGGAGTGTAGCTGGGCCTGCAGGCTCTCTAGCCAGCTCTCCAGGGCAGAGCAGCTTTGGGCAAACAATTCGGCCCGGTTGGCATCAAAGAGGCTGCGGGCCTTGGCCTGGGTGGTGGTCTCTAGCTCGTCCCAGCGGCGGTGCAGGTCCCCCAGCTTCTCTGACACAAGGGCTTTCAGGTCTGGCTTCTCAAGAGACAGCTCCCGCCCTTCCTGGGTGGCAGGACAAAGAAGGTGTAAATGCCAGAAATAGATACCACTGAATGTTATAGTCTGATAGCAGAGCAGGTGCTGAAAAAGGCAGTAGAAACCTGAAGTGTAGGCAATAATTCAAAGTTCCTGTGTCAGTTCATAACATACCCTTCCCAGAGCTTTTAAACCTCTTCTAACTGCCTAGTCCTCTCTGCAGATTAAACCCTATTCTTCCCTCAAGATAAAGGTCAAATCTCACCTCAATTAAAAAACCTTTGCGCTGGTGGTGGCTGTACATGCTTGTAATGCCAGCACTCTGGGGGACTGAGGCAAGAAAATCACAAATTTAAGCCCATGCTGGGCAACTTAAGTGACTTAGTGAAAGCCGGTCTCGAAATAAACAACAAAAAAGGACCAGGAGGTAGTTCAGTGTGAAGGCCCTGGGTTCAATCCCTAGCACTGTTAAAAAAAAAAAAAGCCACTGCAATCTTTGCTCATGTGAGGTTCCAGGTCTAGTGCCTGTGGTTTCTAGTGTTCTTCTGTGTATGAACTTATATTATTTGCTATCGTTTTATGTTTCTCAAATCATTACTCCTCATTGAACTAAGGCAAGTGAGTCCTGCTTGGTCTCCCCACTTCCAGCCTTTGGGCTGGAGGATTCTAGTTTCTGGGGAGATGTATGTAGAAAGCATGTGTGGAAGGCAAGTTGGACACACCAGAGAACTGATGCCCCCAAAGCAGTTTTTAGCCAAGAGCAGACCAGAAAGGGATGGGTGAACACCTGGTGACTTTGTGCTTTGGTTGAGATAATCTGCTACAGAGCTGCCGCACTGCCTACTGATTCTTCCTGTGTCTGTTGCACACCATCTCCCAGAGTGCTCTGGTTGCTAGAGTGTAGCTGACATGACGGTATACTCTTCCACCCACCTGTGTGTGTATCTGTGTGTATGTATGTGTGTGTGTATGTGTGCGTCTGCATGCGTGTACGTGCTGAGCATGTGATCTACCACTAAGCTGGTTTCAGGTTCTGCTTCTGGGGCCAGAAGTCTAGATACTGCCTTTAGGTCCTCTCCCCTGGCTGTCAGGGTATACAGTGTCCAAAGCTGTCACTGCTAGGTAACTTCACAGCGTTCTGCACGAGCCACGCCTCAAAGCACACTCCCTACGGGGCAATTAGGGCTGTCCCTCGGCTGACCCTACACGCTTTTCCACCTTTGCTTCCATGGGGCCCCTTCATGCTCTGCTTCTGCCAGGCTGGCTTCCCTCTTGACCCTCAGAGGCATGAGGGGTGCTTTTCTGTTTATACTCTTTCCTCCCCCTAGAAATATCTCTTCTTGTCCACATTCTGCTCTTCCTTTGGGACTGTGAATGTTCTTGCTCCCAGAATTCCCATGTTTCCTCTCCATGGCCCTCAGGCTTTATTGGACTTTTCTGAGTGCGTCATGTCCTGCCCTGCATTTAATTTAGCTGTTTATGTACATGTTTCACACCCTGGGCTACAGCATTGTTTCCGGAGGGTGAAGCCTGCAGTTGCATCACTTTTATTCTACACTCAGTGATGAAAATAATGGTTTGCATACAGCAGCACCAAGTAAATACTTGCTGAGCAAATGGAAACACTGCAAAAGTACTAGTCTCCCCTCTCTCCCCAGCCATCACATCCTTAGTAGAGAGAAAGTGCCTTTATATACCACACAGCATCTAACTGTGCTGAGTACACAGAATGGTCTCCAAGAATTCTTGCTGAGTAAAGTTTCACCTGTCCTCAGCAATGGAAGAAGAGTGGATGGCAGACCAAGACCCAGGAAGAGCAAGACTCAAAAACAAGGGCTGGCGAACTACGGTGGATGGATTAGGTCTGGCCCACTTCCTGTTTTTATAAATAAAATTTTATTGGAAGACGATTGTATTCATTTGTGTAAATGTTCTCTATGGCTGCTTTTGCACTACAATGGCAGAGACAGGAAGTTGCAGCAGAAATCATATGGCTTGCAAAGCCCGAAATATTTATGACCTAGTCCTTATAGCAACTTTACACCACGGCATTGTGGCCTCAGAGGCCCATGGACTCTAATCCTCAAAGAATCATGTCCTGGAACTAGGCCTGCTTACGGCCTGCTTGAACCCAGGACCCTGCCCAGAGGCAACTCCAAAAACTCATTCTCCCTGCTCCTGTCACACTGCTCACCTTGTCCACCTTGTCCAGCCAGTCCTTGTTGGCTGCCAGCTCAGCCATGAATGCTTGGTGCTTCTGCCATTTGGTGTGTAAGTTGCGGGCCTCATCATAGGATACATCCTGGGCTGTCAGCATCTTCTCGTCAATCCAGAGTTTTAGCTGAAGCAAACAAAAGCAGAGATAGAGAAGGTAGAGGACATTTGAGAGGGAGAAGAGAGTGGAAAATGAGAGCGGCTGTGGGAGGCCAGTAGACATGGAAGGTTCTGGAAGAAGCCACGAAGTGGTTCACAGGCTCTGGTGATACCACGATGCACTTATTCTAGGTTCAGAGTAAGATGTGGGAAAGGGAAAAAGGATAGAGGATGTCACGGGAACACCAAGGAACCGAATCTCACCTCATGGGAGTCTTGCAGGAAGTGCTGCTGCTCTCGGTTGTCCCGAAGACGGCCCAGAAGCTGCTGCACTGCCTCTTGATTCTTCCTGTGTCTGTAATGACATCCCTTTGTGAAACCTTGACCTTGCTGTGGAAGGGTTACAGCCTTTTAACTCATGGAGCAGCCTCAGTCTGTCTCCTTGGGGATAATGCCACCAAGGAGCCCCACGTGACTCCCCAGGTATCAGATTTCCAGGCCTGCTACCCCAGTAGACTCCATTTTGCCCCCGGCCGGGGGACAGGCCCTCCAAGACCCTGGTCCAGCTCCTTTTGACCATCCTATTTTTCCCTCTCTGGTTATCAAGCCCACCTCCGCCAGCTGTCAGTTCACTTGTGCCACATCTCCATCCTTAAGGTCACCCTGTTTTCACTTATTTCCCCCTCCAGCCTCTCCAACACCCTCCTCGTACCTCCTCTCAATGGAGTCTGCCTTCTCCTGGATCTTCTCAGCATGGATGTTGCCCTCGGATACCAGCTGGCGTCCAGCCTCCAGTAGCCCACGGATGCGCTCTCCATTGGCGTCCATGGTGCTCATGAAGTCTTCCAGCTTTTTAATGGCAGCATCTGCAGCCTGGAGTGTCCCTGGCATCTCCGTGTGAGACAGGACATACTCCTGTGTAGGACAGTGGTAACAAGCTCACTCCTCAAAGCACAGAGTCCACCGCCTCAGAGGGGACCCACCTAACAGCACAGCTGAGATGGAGAGGACAGTTCACCCGACTATGAAGACAAAGTGGGAGAGGGTCTCTCATGTGGGGGTCCAAAGTTCCAAAGAAAGTTAACTGGAGGACTTTTACCAGTCCAGATCCTGTTCCAAATTATCTGTAGCTACTGATTTAATAGGTATATGACTAGCCAGGTTTTCTATTTCTTCTAAAGTCAATTTTGTTACATGTTACATTAAAAAATTTATTAGTATGTGTTTGAATATGTAATGTTTTACCTTCATCTTAAGGGGTAGGTACATGTACTTAACATATCTCAATTCTTTTTATTTCCCTTTCCCTCCCTCCTGCCTTCCTCCATCTCTGGATCCCCTTCCAATTTGCAAAAGAACTCTTTCCTACTATTTTTTATTTTTAAAGAATTTTTTATGTTTTGCGCTTCTCATATAACAAAAGTTATGAGATATTTAAGCTTGTGTGTCTGATTTATTTCATTTAACATTATGGTCTCAAGGTGCATCCATTTTTCTACAAATGACCCAACTTTATTCTTCTTTATGGCATAGTAGTATTCTATTATGTATAAATACCACATTTTCTTTATCCATTCATCTGTTGATGGGTATATAGGCCACTTTTAAGCTTTAGCTTTTATGAGTTGTGCTGCTATAAAACTTTTTTGTCAATTCAGTATGTTCTTCCTGCCCCTTTTGCTTCCTCAGTTACTCTGGCCTCTAGTATGGTCTTCTGCCTCTTCCATGCTCCTTCACACTTCCCCTGGTCCCCGTTTCCTTCCTGATGTGTGAGGACTTTTCCCCTGGCTCTCACCTGGCTGCTGAGCACACCTTCAGCCTGGCGTGCATCCCGCAGGAATCCCTGGAAGCCATGGGCCTGGGCCAGGCGGCTTTGCCGGCTCTCCCACATGCGGCCCAGCTCTTCCCAGCCGGTGCCCAGAGCTTCTAGGCGCTGCCGTAGGAAGAGGCACTGGGGGTCAGCCTGGTCTCGGGTGACCTCTTCACCCAAGGCCCGCAGGCGGCTGTACTCGCTCTTGGCCCGCTCCACCTCTCCCCGCAGGGCTGCATGTTGGGCCAGGAGGGCTTCTGCTTCAGGCAGCGTGGCCGGCCCTTCTTCAGAGGCCACAGCGGTCTGTGTGCGGCCTAACCAGGCCTGGAAGTCATCCAGGCTGCGCAGGAAGTCCTGCAGCCGCCGTGCCTCACCCAGGGACTCCTCTCGACGCCGCATAGTGGCCCGCAGATCCTCCCAGCCGGTTTGCACTTCTCCAAGCCGGGCGTTGATGGCAGGGGCTTGAGCTGGATGGCCAGCAGCCAGGGCATTTGCTTCTCGGGTCAGTTCACCCACGCGGGCAGCGATGGCCTCCAGGTCACGCTCCGTACCGGCTAGCTTTCGCTGCAAGGCCAGCACCCCAGCCAGATCATTGCCCAGGCCTTGGGTGGACTCAATGACCTTGGTCTTTTCTCTCATCCAAGCCTGGGTCTCTGTGCATTCTAGGTGGTAGTTCTGGATGCTCAGGGCTGATGTCAGAGCTGCCTTCTTGCCATCAGCCAGGGACCTAAACTGCTGCCACCTACAAATAGGGGAGGGGCGGTCTGGAGTTTGGAGTTGCTCACCTTCCCTGCCTTGGCCAGGTGCACCTGGAGGCTTCTTCCTAGCTTCTCTTGCTTGGTATTTACCCAGCTATTTCCTCATACCTCTTGTCTTCTCCTCTTCTTGACCATTCCCCATCTAGTCACAAGCTTCTCTGGACCGCCTTGACCCCCTCTTTCATCTCATACATCATTTCTCCTCCCCAACACGTAGTCCTCATTTTTCTAGGTCTTACCAAACTCTCTCCCAGTTGCCACTCCAGCTGCTTCATTTTTTTTTTTCCATCCCCGGTTCGCCCTCCTCAAGCATACCTCTGGTTGAGTTGCTTCTGGGTGTTAATAATTCGGTCCTTGCCTGGGGGGTTGGCCTTCAGCAACTGCTCAGCAATGTCATTCACAGCAGTAATTCTTGCTGCCAGGGCATTCATTTCTGGCTCCAGGGTCTCAAACCTAAGGGGGTGGAAGAGCGGGCATGAAGGGTGGATGGCAGGGAGGCCACAGGAATGCCTCTCCTTCGACCTGAGGCTTCTGTCCCAATGTCTCTGTACCTCTTAGCCCACAAGGTCCACAGTACTTAGGGGTCTGAGGAGGAGCCTCTAACTCCCCCTAAACAAGCATTAAAAACTATCTTCTTTAGGGTTGTTCGAAAGATGGTGATGGTCAGAGGTCAGGCACAGTTGTACAAGTTAAACTCAACCCTGGCATGAACAGGACTCCAAAACCTTTACAAAACCTCACTGTTCCTATTGGGGCTCATCCCTTAGCTGCCTACCCAGGCCCCACCCCACTAACATGAGCTAAAAAATGAAGCGATAACCAAAAACGTGGTTCTAAGTGACGAAGATGTAAAATATAACAAAATCTCCCAGGGACCTTTTATATTCTGGTAGGACAGGATCTGTAAAAGGCAAAGGAATAAATAGACTGTGAGCCACAATCTGTGCCATAAATCCTCAATTCTATGTTGTGGCTGAACACGGCCACAAACAATATATAATTGAGTGGGTATAGTTCTGCCCCGATAAAGTTTTATTTACAAAAAAACAAAAACAAAAACAAAAAATGGCAGCAGGGTGTATCTGCCCCAAGGGTTGTTGTTTGTCAAACCCTGTAATAGGATATTGGAAACAAAAACTAAATCCAGAAAATTTGATTATGGTAGGTTTTATAGTAGGTGATATCAAGGAATTGCTAATTTTAATCTACATGATAATGGTTTTGATGTCCTATGAGAAAAATGTCTTTAAATAAGTTTATTATTTTGTGAATAAAGTTGTTTCACAAGAGGTTAATCAGTATCTCTGCCTAAAGGATTGATAACTTCAAAGTTTTGCCTATTTTAAGTCCATACACAATTAAAAAGTAAATACATGGTACATAAGGGTGCTTTCTTATCTTTTCTAAAGCATGCATCCTGAAGAAAGTAGCAGTGAAAGGATAATGTTGGGGGTCATTGTCATGGTAAGTAAAAAAAGAGAAAGATACTGACCATGGTGGAATCTGGTGATGGGTATATTAGGGATTTGTTATGAAATGTTCAACATTTTCATTAAAACTAAGCACAGATGACCATTAAGATTCAGAGAGAGGTAGCTAAGGCACAGAGAGAAGTAACAGGCAGTTTAGTGGGGGACCTGCCACCCCACCACCCCACACCCCAGTCCCTAGCATGGAGGCCATCTGTCCCCAAGGGAGCCGCAAGTCCTACCTCTGCTGTACCACCTCCAGGTCCTCCAGGCGCTCAGGCAGAGCCAGTCCATTCAGCCATTGCTCTTTCTCCTCCACCCAGAGCCCGCAGGCCCCAGCCTCACTGAGCATGGTGTAGAGCGCCAGCGCTGCCTCCAGGGCCTGTGCACGCTCGCCTGCCCGGGCCTGCAGCTCCTCGTAGTGCCGCTCCAGAGTGGGCACTCTGCCCTGCACCTCTGGCGTGTGGCTCAGTGCAGAAGGCAGGGCTGCAGCCTGCTCCCTCAAGGCATCCAGGGTGGGCCTGTGGCCTCGGATCTCCTCCTCCAGGGCCCGATGCTGCCGGGCCAAGGCCTGTGTGGAGAACTCATCATGCCCTAGCTCAGGGCTGGACACAAGGCGCAGCGCATCCACCAACCAGGCCTCCATGTCGTTTGCATCTGCCTGGAACTGGTAGAGGCTGGCAGCCTGCGTGAGCTGCTGGGTGCGCTCCTCTGCCAGGGCCTCCAGCCGCTCCCACTGGGCTTGGAGCTCTGCTGCACGTGCAGAGGCCTGGCTAGCTCCAGGGTGGCCCTCAGCAACCAGCTGCTGGCCCTGCTCGAGGGTGAGCTTGAGGGGCCCGAGCCGGCCGCTCATCTCACGCCGCAGGGCCGTATGCTTGTTGAGCAGGCGGAGGACACCAGTCAGGTCCCGGCCTGTCTCAGCAGAGGCGAGGAGGTG
>RJWT010009706.1:0-24906 GCA_004365215.1 Cuniculus paca | reverse complement strand
ACTGAGGCCCAAGGCTAGAGAAATCTGAAGTCCTTCAAAGTAGCCTCGCTTTATTCCATGTGTACTAGGTAGGTAGCTTGTCTTCATTTTACAGATGAGGAAACGGAGGCTTAGCACTTAGCCAGGAGCATCCAACTAAGCAGAGACTTGGCCTGACATCAAGGACTCTTACCCACTGCTCCTTCCTGGGGTGAAGTGTGTTCCTCTGTACCATGGTTCAGTTTTTTTTGTTTGTTTGTTTGTTTTTTTCTAATTTTAGGTGTGTATAGTTGCTAGAGATGAATTATTATAGAGTGAACATTAGATAAGTTTATGTAGGAAACCAGGAACCAGAATTAAGACAGAATACCTAATCCTTTCTGCGTAGGGAAATCTAGGTGTATGATATTTAGAGAGGAGGCACAGCCTCCTCTGGACCCCTGCAGGATGACAGAAAGGCTTGTTAGGTGACCTGTGGGGCTGAGCGAGCTCAGCTCAGTGTGAGAGCAGGTATACAGGAGCTTCCTGATGGTACTGCTGAAACAAGGAAATAATTTATATGTCCCAAGTGGACTTTTCCCATTAACTGTTGACAGAGTGAACACAAAGGGAACGCTGTATAAACCAGGTGGCAAAATCAGGGTTAGATTAAACTGTCGTTGGTAACAAGCGATGATGAATGGCACATTTAATTGTCCCTAGCCATTCATGCTTCTTTAAATCTTACTCTATATATGTATCACTGAAGTAGTGGACCTTAAGTCTTCAAACTGAACTGCTTTAATAACACGTTCTATCACAAAACACAGGCTAGCAATAGGATCAGATCCTAATGCATAACTTGGCTGTGGATAGTGAGCTGTTCCCAGGGACCATGAAGCTTTACCAGAGACATCCCATATCTGGGTGACAGCACATCTTTGATGCAGACAAAGTTTGCAGGAATTGGATGTTCCTAATGTAGCATTTTTGTGATAATTTCCATTATAGCAATATGGTTAATCCTAACCCAAATCTATACAGCAAGAGAAAATGTTGAAGATTGGTAAAGATGTTTTGCAGTGGACTTTGTGGACCTTGAGAGAATGAATAATTTCTATAGGCAAAGTCCTTTTTCAGAAAAGTATATTCAAGGAAAGAGAATCATAAACCACTGGAATATTTTGTCGTCAATGGTGATGTTTCTGTTCTTAGCATTCCCTGGACTGAGATGACTGTCCAGCTCAGGTATGTAGGAAGGCATGATAGGTTGAAGGCCTGGGAGTGGAGTGAATTGCCTTTGAGGTCTTCTCTGACCTAGGGAGTTTATGATGCTGATAAGTAGTAAAGATTTCCATTGGCAATGATCTAACAGATTATTTAAAAAACATCGCTATCTCTGAAGGTGGTCCCGGTATCACTTCTTGGTGTCTCCTGTGATTCATGTACTGAGTCATAATCCAGATAACCAGTGCCAAGGACACCAAGAGACGAACATGCTCCTGTAGGTCATAGTTAAATCCAAATTTATTTTATTGTTCCGGAGGATGTTTGGGGAGATTGTCCTGTATCCTGCTGAAATTAGAGGAAGTTTGTATGCTATTTTAAATTTTGATGATTTTTAGTATAAAAATTTGGAATGTACGTTTGAAAAAATTGCAGTACAGAAATGTCAGACTTTGAAAAAGCAGAAGTCCCAAAATAAAAGTCTCCAATGGGCCAAGTGTGGCACTGCAAGCCTGTAATCCCAGCACTCAGGATGACTGAGGCAGGAGGATCACAAGTACAAGCCCAGCCTGGCAGCGTAGAGATTTAATGAGACCCTGTCTCACAATGAAAATAAAGGGACTGGGGATGTAGCTCAGTGCAAGGGCCCCAGGTTTAAATCCCAGTACCACCACTAAAGAAGAAGTCTCCTGTAATCTGACCTGTCTCCCATCTCCTTCCACTAAAAATCTATTTTTGGGTATTTTTCTCAGTTTTTTTTCTGTATATCCATTAAAATAATCATTCTTATATTTTCTTTGCCTTTCTATTCTGCCTGCTTTCCCTTCCTTTCTTGATTCTTTTCATGTATTCTCAAGTGTAGTCCCTCTCTCCTTAGGAAAGAGATGATGCTGAGCCTTCTGTAATGGTGTTTATACGTTTTTTTTTCAGCTTATCAGTAAATCTGGTGCACCCCACCCAGCACCCCATATCAATACATACTCTACCACAGTTTTTGTAATGGCTGATCAGTATTCTATTTCTCTATTTTGGAAGTGCTATAAATTCTTTTCCCCAACTTCCCTCCCTGTTTTTTTCACTGACAAAATGTTTCTACTGATGAAAACTACTTGGATGGTTTTCCAAGTTTTGCTTTTTTGGACACTGAACAAACCTGTGTCTTAATTCTGAGCCGTCTGAAGCTTCCTGACGGTTGTGCACCCTGTTATTGATTCAGAGCCTTCACACAGAACAGATAGCAGTTTAGCATCTCGGGAGGATGTTCCCCAGGGAGGCCCCTGGCCCCAGAGTCCTCTGCAGGAGCCAGAAGAGGCCCCAGAGCACAGTGTGTGGACTTTCTAGGCCTTAGGCAGAAGAATCCTTGCAAGTGGCTGGCTGTGTGGAGCACTCGTTCCCTGAGAACAGCTCGCTGCTTGGAGGAGCTGGCCTCCCTGGCCCATTTGCTGCATAAAATGGTCTGGGCTAGTAGTGTCCACAAGATGTGTCCCCCTCCAGCCTAGTGCTGTACCTTGCTTGGGTGGGGCCAAGGGTGGTACTTTCTTAGAACAGCAGGAGACATAGGATGAAGATGATGAGGATGTACAGTATAATGTTGATACTAGCCAGGCCTGGCGGTGCACATTTGCAGTTCCAGCTACTCAGGATGTATCATTTGAGCCCAGGATCAACTTGAGCAAAGAATAAGGTGGTTTTTTTTTTAATTTTATTTTTTAAGTACATATTTGTCATACATATTGATCACATTCATCATACCTGTACATAATATATCTTAATTCTTATTTTTCCCATTTCCCTCCCCTCCCTTTAGTGCTTCTTCTTCTCCCTATTTACAAAAAGCTTTGTTTCCATTTTTTCCTTCCATTGTCTTTCATTTTCCTTTTCCCTTCCTTCCTTTCCCCCTTCCCTTGTTCCCATTCCCATTTGAGCATGTTCTTCCTACTTCCCACTATTTATTCATTTTGGTCCTTATTTACCTTTGGGTTTCTCGTGTAAGAGAAACAATGTTATATTAAACTTGTGTGTCTCATTTATTTCACTTAAGATTGTGGTCCATCTATTTCCTACAAATGGTTATTCATCTATTTTCCTACAAAAGTTTATTCTTATTTATGGCACAGTAGTACTTCAAAAAAAATAAAATATATATATATATATCACCAGTCATCTGTTAATGGGCATATGGGCTGTTTCCAAAATTTAGCTATTATAAATTGTGTTGCTATAAACATAGGTATGCATGTATTACTGTAATACGATGTGTTAAACTTAAGAAAGTAACCTTAGAAGGGGAGCAGCTGGGTCAAACCTGTAGTTTTTTGAGGAATCTCCATATTGGTTTCCATAGTGGTTGTACCAGTTTACACTCTCATGAGCAATGGAGAAGTGTTCTTTTTCTCCCTACAGCCTTGCCAGCATTTGTTATTGGTTGCTTTCTTGATAGTAACTATTCTTTCTGAAGTGAGATGGAATTTCAGTGTTGTTAATTTGCATCTCTCAAATGACTGGTGGTGGTGAGTGTTTTTTCATATATTATTCCCTGTTTATACAGGGAATTCTTTATCTGAGAAATGTCTGTTCATTTCAGATGCCCATTTTTGGATTGGGTCTTTAAATTTGAGGGGGTCTGATTTTTTTGAGTTCTTTATGTATTCTAGATAGTAGTCCTCTGTGTGAGGAACAGCTGGCAAAATTTTTTGCCCACACTGTGGGTTGTTTCTTCATTCTTTCATTGTGCAAAAGCTTTTCAATAAGATGAGATCCCAGTTGTTGATTCTTGGTGATATTTCCTGTGTGATCGAGGTTTTGGTCATAAAATTTTCACTTACACTATTATCTTCAAGAGTTCTACCTATTCTGTCTTCCAATAGATTTAGTGTTTCTGTCTTAATATTTAGGTCTTTCAACCGTTTCGGTTTGAGTTTAGTGCATAGTGACAGATCTAGTTTTAATCTGCAGCACGTGGGAAGTTTTTGCTATTACTTCTGTGAACAGGTTTTTGTTTCTTTTCTTTTCTTTTTTTTTTTTTTTTGCAGCACCAGGGATTGAACTCACAACCTCACGCTTGCCAGGCAGGCACTTAGGCCACTGAGCCACATCCCTAACCCTTGTCTTTTTGAGACAGGGTCTCACTATGCAGTTCAGGCTGATCTTGAGCTCACTCTGTAGCCCAGGCTGGTCTCCAACTCGCAACGATCCTCCTGTGTGAACAGGTTTTTTATGATGTTTGCCCTGTCTTCTGCTTTTTCATTCATTCTGATCAATCTTATGTCATTCTTCTTTGCATCCTCTACCAGCTGTTGGATCAATTTTTCATGCTCCTTGATGTTTCGAAGAAATCTTTCTTTTCTTTTATGTCTGATAGTCTGTCCTTATATTAGCTCCTTCTGCTGCATATACTTTCAATGAAATTGTTAATCTCCTGGACATTTGATTGAATCTGTTTCATGGATTCTATTTCTTTCCTATGTTGGGCTTTCATGGTTTCCATCATTTCCCTCAGTGCCTCTTTTTTTTTTTTTCTGTCTGTATCTGTTCTAGAGTCACTAATCATGTATTTCACTATGGTCTCTCTTTCTGTAGTTATTTGAGAAATGATTTCTGATTTGGTATTTTCTAGCACCTCATTCATCTGTTTTGTTACTTCCACAGTTACCACTTTAGAGAGTCCAGGTGGTTGGCTTTCAAATTATTCTACCTCATTGCCCCCTGGGTTTGGCTTTGGTGAGCTGAAGTCTGGAATTGCATCTTGCTTAAGTATCGTCTCATATTCTATTTTTTAAAGTTTAATTCCTGGGTTGATACTTATAAATTGCTTATGGCAGGTAGCTTTTTTGCTAGTATTTAGAACCGTTAGAAAATGACTACTTCTCAGAGATGTCTTTGAGGTGTAGCAGGCTTTTGGGTTTTAAGTCTGTTGTAAGATCCTACCTTTTCAATTTATTGGGGATGAGAATTGTTCCCTATTTGGTCTAGCCCTTGGTTCATTGGTACTAGAAATCACAGACTTGGCATACCTGGAGGAATGACTTACTAGAACAGTTATGTCACCTTGGCTAAAGTATTCCAATTAGCTGTAACAATGGCATCTGACAGCCTAGAAAATCACAAACTGTGGTAACTATTAATTTGCTACCTTTAACTGTATGAACTAGCTTTGTAATTATATAACAAAATCTGAAACCAGCCAGAAAATTGTATACAATATATAAGCCCACAGTATGGTGATTTTACCTTTAGAGAAGAAAATTTAAAAGAGGTCAGGGAGAAAAATAGAGAAATGGAAGAGGAGGAAGAGATTAGAAGTAAGGCTGATGGACAAAGGAAGATTACTTGAACTTTGGGAAACTGGTGAAAGAAGGAAGAAATAAAAACAAGAACAGAGCAACAACAAAACTAGAAATAATATTCACCCTCATAAAAACAAGAACAATCAACAAAAAACAGAAAACCAAGACAAAAAACAAGAAAAGGGGAAAAAAAGGGGGGTAAAAAAAGAAAATAAATGTCCACTTCAGGGTGTGTCTGTGGTTTCACTGGTAGACAGAAGGAGCTAATAGAGTCCAGATCCATGTTTATTAATCCCAGCAAGCCAGCCATAGATTTATGACAGGTTAGTGAATAATCCCAGCAAGCCTGTACCTTTAGTTCCTCTAAAGAATCCTGCTCCTTCAGTTTATTGGGGATGAAAGGTTGCAGCCTGTTTGGCCTAATAGCCAGTTCTTTGGTACTGAAATGCAGTACTGTTTATGACACCCAGAGAATCTAGCTATTGGCATACAAGGAAGTTCAGTTGATCAGAACTGTATCACCTTGACTAAAGTAGTACAGTCAGTAATAACAGTAGCATCAACCACAGATTGGAAAATGACAAACTATGATAACTATTAATTTGCCACCTTTAGCAATAGGCACAAGATTTATAGTTACATGATAAAATCTAAGAAAAATCAGAAACTCCCCACTCAGTAGTGATTTTACCCTAATGGGAGAAAATTTAAAAGGGATAAAAGGAAAAAAAATAAAGAAATAGAAGAAGAGAAACAGATTTAAAAAGCAGGCCGAAGGGCAAAGGAAGATTATCCAAACCTCAGAAAACTGATGAAGAAAACAGGAAGGAAAGAAAGGAGAAACAAAACAAAAAGAACAAAAGAAAAAGACTAGAAACAGTGTTTACACAAAAAAACAAAAATGCTCAAAAAAAATGTTTTTTTTCCAGTGATTTCCAGCCTGTGGTTATCTTCTGGGGTCTGCAGTTTTGGTGAGTGTCCCATTCAGGGTGTGACTCTGCTTTTGCTGGTAGGCAAAGGAGGCAGTCAGAACCCAGATCCAGGCTAGATAATCTCAGTAAGCTTGTAGTAGGATTAAGGCATGAAGGCATGGTATTGGTTCTAGTACTTTCAAATCCACAGAAATTCAGGCTGATCCTGGGCCCAAATTGTTTAGCTTACAATTCTGGGTGTCTCTTGCTGGCCTAACCACAGCTTCCTGACCCTGGACATCTCCCAGGGTTGTCCCTCACCTAGTCACTGGAGGATGTTTGTTATTTCTGTTTGTCCTTCTTGTTGTTTTGAGACAAGGTCTCACTGTATAATTCAGGCTGGTACTATTAGCTAGTAGTTGGCTAGACTCGAACTTCCAGCAATCCTTCTGCCTCAGCCTCCCGAGTCCTGGGATTACAGTGTGCTCCCTGTGGGGTTTTAACACTAGGATCCCTGAGATAAAACCAGCCTATGGCAGCTCCGAGTCCTGGGTTGGCCCCTCCCTAAAATGGCATCCAAGCCCCCTCTCCAGGGGACACAGCAGTCACTGGGACTGGAGTCACTCACCAGCTGCTGTAGTGCACAGCGTCCAGTACTGTGTTCCGCAGGTACATTTCTCCTTGGAGGCCTCTGGCATTGCCCGCCCTCACTGTGTCTCTGTGGATTGAATCTTCCTTTCCTTCGCCATGAGCCAGGAGCCTGGGAGAAGGTGCAGATTGCACCTTCCCTTTTCTGTGTTGTGGTCTGTGTCTTCACTTTCTCTGTGCGCTTTAATTTTCCCTTTGGATTTTTCCTGAGTCCTGGGGATCTACCTCGTACCTTCTTTTCTTCCCCAAGTTATTATTTTCTAGTGTCTGGGTTCTGAATCTTGGAGCAATTGATTTGTTGCTGCTTACCACTTTGCCTTCTTCCCCTGAGGTTGTATCTCTTAAAAACAAAATTAAAACCAAGATGGTGATGCCTGCAACCACAGCACTCTGGGAAATTGAGGCAACAGGATTCTTGCAAGTTTGAACCCAGCCCAGCGTGACTTACTGAGACCCTGTTTGAAAATAAAAAAATATAAAGGACTGGGAATGCAGGTCAGGCACTGAGTCTGATCCACAGTTCTTAAAAAAAAAAAAAAAAAAAGAGCAAAAAGATGTGATGTTGAAGATGGGTGCAGTGGTGCACACCTATAATCCCAGCACTCAGAAGGCTGAGGCAGGAGGATCACTGCGAGTTCGCGGCCAACTCGGGCTACATAGCAAACCATGTAGTGAAATCCTGCCTCAAAAAAGACAAAAAAAAAAAACAAAACAGAAAAAAATGTGATGTTGATGTGTGTATTCAGAACTCTAAATTATGAGGAAAACCTGTTTTCACTTAGATTTGTGTTATAATTACAATGCTAGCAACACTGAGAAAGCTTTCAGACAGTGTCTTCTATCTGGGGCGCGCCTGTTGATAGAAATAAAAATCCGCTTTGGAACCCTGCACACCCAACCTCTAAATAACTGTTTATTTTAGCTCCCTCCTGCAGAATGGGAACTGAGTAGGGTGGGTGAGAGGAGCAAAGTGCCAGGGACAGAGCTGCTCTCTCTTTAATGAGACATAATAATAGGCACATTCTCTAGGCCACTCAGTAATGAACACATAAATAGAAGAAATAAATGGTCTCTCAAGTTGCTTGGAGCAAAATTTTAGTTCCCACTGCAAAGAGCTCTTGGCTTTGATTTGTGATGCTGTGAAGTTTTTGCTGGAGAGCACCCCTCTGCCCCTGCCCCTGCCCCTCCAGCTTGGGGACAGTGGGCTTTTCCTGAAGGAGGAGGGCAGCCAGTCGTGGTGGGATCCAGGTGTCCACCAATGCTAAGGGGGAGGTTTAGCATTTCCATTTTATTATGGTAAAGTGTACAAAAATTTACATTTTAAGTGTGCAGGTCAGTGGCACTAAGTACATTCATGGTATTATGTGCTGCATTTCCAGAACTTCATCACCCCAAAGAGAATTGAAACTCTGTACCCATTAAGTGGTACCTTCCCCTCCCCTCTTCCCAGTCTACTGTGTGTCTGCATATTTACCTGTTCTGGGTGCCTCATACAAGTGTACTCATACGATATTTATCTTTTCATGTCTGATGTGCTTCACTTAACATAGTGTTTCCGGGGCTCATCTGTATTATTGCATGGGTCAGATTCCCATTCATTTTTAAGGCTCAGTAATATTCTGTTTTATGGGTTAACTGGATCCCGTTTATTTGTTCATCCATCGGTGAACACTTGGGTTGTTTCTGCCTTGTGGGGATTGTGAATTACGCAGCCGTGAACATTGATGCGCACAGTTATCGCTGCAAGTCCTGCTGTCAGTTATTTGAGGTGTGCACCCGGTGAGGAATGGCTGGGTCGGGTTGTAATTCTGCGTCTAACTCTTTGAGGAATCGCCAAGTTTTTCCTCAGCAGCTGCACTGTTTTATATACATCTCCACCCACAATTCCAAAAGTTTTCACTTTCTCCACACCCTTGCCAGCACTTGTTTTTATTTTTTCCTTAAATTTCCTTTTCTTCCCCCTTTTCTTCTTCCTCCCTCCCTACCATCCATCCATCCATCTTCGCATCCTCCTAGTGAACGTGAAGTGGTGTCTAGCTCTGTGGTTTGGGTTTGCACTTCCCTGATAACTAGAGAATTTAAGCATCTTTTCAAATGCCTGTTGGCCTTTTGCACGTTGTCACTGGAGGAATGTCTTTCATTTCCTTGCCTATTTTGAATTGGATTGTTTGTGGGTTTTGGTGTTTCAGGCTCCTCTTTTGAGTTCTTCATCAGGTGCATATGGTGTGCTCAGCTGCTGAGTGCCGAGTCAGATAGCCTTTGAAATGTGAGGGTGCTGGCAGGGAGACCATTCCACTACAAAGCTTCTAGACATGTTACCTGAAAACCTAACTGAGCCTCTGCCTTCCTGGGAAGGAGGAGAACAGCAGAATCCATTTCAGAGTCCTACGAGGGTCGGTCAGCTCAGCCCTGGAGGATCCCCTACAGCTCATACTGTGTCCTAAGTATTTCTGCCCAGCCTACTTCCCTGCTTGATTTAAGGTGACTTTTGCACTGAAAGGTTTTTGACATGATAAAAGCAGAAATCACAAACACAAGGGCTGAGGTTGAAGAATAATTAGATTAGAAATGTAGGCCAAGGTGAGTTTTTCTAACTAAAGAAGAAAACTAGTTCTGAGTTTCTCAGCAACCAAAGCAAAAAGAGAAAGCAGTGAACCACAAATTACAATAAAAGGACACAAAGATTCATCAGAAAATAATGGCTTTCTTTTTCCTTTGTCTCTGACAGGAGCCACTGCACAGAGCAGCTCCAGTGAGAGGCGTGCAGAGTTTGAGCTTCACAGTCTAACCTGGCTTCAAAGCCTGACCTTCTGGGCAAACCACCTCAAGGCATTGTCATGACTGTTGAGGACAAGGCGAACCCTGCGCCTTGTCAGGGTGCCTGGCACATAGTCAGCTTTCGCATCCTTGCTGCATCTCCCACCACCTCTGTCTTGAGGGCTACATGCTTCCCTGCAGCCTGTGTACAGCTGGGCATGTGTGTAATCCCAGAGTCTAGGAGGCCGAGGTGGGGGGATCACTTGCCCAGGTAAGCCTGGGCAACTTAGCAATTGCTGTTACCAAGAACCTGTCTAAATAGTTTTAAAAGGCTTGCAATGTCGCTCAGTGTGGAGACCCTGGGTTCGCCATCCTCCCACCACCAGCCGATACTGTTTGTTGGTATTTGTCATCAAGATGGGAGCCCTTGCAGCTCCTAGCTCTTTCTGAGAGGTGTATTTACCAGGCCCCATGTCAGGTGCCTTATAATTAATCTGTGTCCCCCAACAAGGCTGAGATTAGCTGCTTTATTTCTAACTTAGACCAGAGTACAGAGCAGGGTCCTAGCACTGAGGTACTAATTAGTGTGATTACATGGTCTCGTCACACAGCCATATTTGTGCAGTGAACTTTTTGTTGTTTTAGCTTTGAGACAGTGTCTCACTATGTAGCTCAGGCCGGCCTTGAACTTACTGTGTGGCTCAGGCTGGCCTCGAACTCATAGTGATTTAAGTGCTGGAGTTACAGGCATGAGCCACCTTACCCGCCTCATGCTGTCGACTCTTCCACTTGCTTTTCTCCCTGCGAGTGTCCACAGTGCCCATGAATGTTCCTGTTTGCAGCTGGTGCTCAGTAACTTGGCTTAGGGGAGTGTGGAAAGGCTACGCACATAGGATGTGGGTGGCAGCCAGGGGAGAAGGCCTTCAGAGTAGAGCTCACTTTGTACACAAAGCTCTGGGAGGAGGACTGTCTCCATTTCATGCTGACTTTTTCCTTCAAATAGAAAGAGGAGGGAAACATCCAGCTGCAGGCACATGCTCTTCTTAACCCTGGCCTCTGTCCGAACCCAGGCCCCTGCATTGTGCTGCGTGTTTTCTCCCCGCCACTTGCGCTTTTCTTGTCTCGTGGTGAAAGGGACCTGGAGCACATTTGATCCTGTCAGATCAGTGCTTGATCTCAAGGCTTTTCTCATAGTCCCTCTTTTGAAATCTTCTTGCTATGTAAGTTATGTTTCTTAAAAATAGGTTTATGTCCCAAATTATTTGGAACCGTTATCCAGTAAGAAGACTCTAAAGTTGCAGTGTGTGCATGTGAGGGTGTGCACATGTATATATGCTGTGCACCCAGCTATGTCCACTCCTTCAGTGAGCGCCAGAAAAGATTCAGGCAGACCCGGGTTTGGATCCTAGGATGTGTACCCCCTTGTCCCAAGCCTGTTTCCCACATGTGAAGTGACCCTGATGCCTGCACCTCTTGCACATGGTGAGCCTGGGGATTCATGGAACCAATCCAGAGTCCTTGGCCCTGGTGACTGTCACTTCTAGACTTTCTGTAAAAGTTTTCAACCTGCTTTTTGCACTTATTTAAAGAGAATTTGACTGAGGATCTTGAAACTGGGCTGCTGGTAGCGCCCTCTGATCCACATGTCCTGAGTTCATCCTGGTTTGCAGATAAACTACTCTGCTGGAGCTGCAGAACCTCAAATACCTCTCAAGACTACCTCTGCCTGGCACCATGACGATGGAATCAGCCTGCATTTCTCAGAGTTTTCACACTCCAACTTTTCTTTTCTCTTGTAGCTGATGCATTTTTCAAAGCTGCTATAAGCCTCATTCCAGAAGTCCCAAAGATGATAAACATTGATGGAAAGATGCGGCCATCGGAATCATTCCTTCTGGAATTCCTCTGCAATTTCTTCTCTACCTTATTGATAGTTCCGGTATGTTTCCCTGTGAGAACCAGAAGTAATGCCATTCTTTGACCTGCTTTATGTATTCCCAAAAGTGCAGGATGGCTGGGCATGGTAGCCACATTCCTATAATCCCAGTGCTCTGAGAGGTCAAGGCAGGAGGGTCAAAAGTTTGAGCTTAGCTTAGGCAATGTAGGAAGACCCTGTCTCACAAAACAGGGCTGGGGTTGTAGCTTAGTGCATGGGCCCTGGGTCTAACACCTAGTATCACCAAAACCAAAAAGAAACAAAACCAAACAAAGTGCAAGACGGTCTGTCTACTGTGTGGGTTTTCTGGTTAGTTACTTGAGCTGCTAGTGAGTGCTGTGCTCTGCTGGATCTGGGGTGTGCCTGTGCTGGTCACCATGAGCTGCTGCAACAAAGAACCATAAGCTAGTTCTCCTGTGGATGCTGGCAGCTTCCATAACTTACATCTCTCATGGTTCTGGGGGCTGGCGCCCAACGTCAGGTTGCCAGCATGGTTTGGTGGAGGACCCTCTCCTGGGTTGCAGACCACCATCTTCTCACATGGTAGCAAAAGAGCCAGGGCAGCTGTCTGGCCTTTCGGGTCATTGGTCATCTGGAACCCAGTTACCTCCTAAAGGCCCCACCTCTAAAGACTGTCACATGGGATTAGAGTTTTGATATATGAATTTTGGGAGGACACAGATGTTTGGTCTGCACCCTCTGTCCAGTTCCTCTTCCTCCAGCTCTAAGTCTCACTGTTGGTCAGGGGCCTTTATTCCTAGGCTGGAGTCCAGCTCCTCTTCCTCCTAGCTCTCAAGTCATGGCAGGCACATTCTTGGGCTGCAGCCTCCTTGTCTATAAAGTGAGAGCGGTGATAGTCTATAACTCTCTGGGTTGTCATAAGGACTGGGTTAGCGACGATACAGAATGTGATCATATAGTAAGGCTTAACATGCAGCAAGCACTAAAAAAAATGTAGTGGTGACATTTTTCAGACAGAAAGTAACAGAAATGAAGACAAGCTAGAAGGGTTTGAAAGAGCATTGTTGGAAGGATGCTGGTTTTTTGGTGGTTGTAAGTGGTGAACAACCAGGCCTGGGCTGAAGGAAGTTCAAGGCCTTCAGGGAGCAGCAGCAGCAATCCTGGCCCCTCTCCTGAGCTGGGGATCTGCGGCCCTTAGCTCAGGGTCCTTACTCTGGGATCTACCTGCTCCTTGGGGGTTTGGTAGAATGGCCATGAATTTGATGTAAAAAAATGGTATCTGGGGCTGGGGATTTAGCTCAGCAGCACAAGCGCTTACCTGGCAAGTGCAAGGTCGTAAGTTCGATCCCCGGTACCAAAAAAAAAAAAAGACATCTGTATTCTCAAAAACTTCTGAGTGAAATTTGCCTTTCACCCAGTTATGAATTAGAGGCAACAAGCCACAATAGTCGTGGCAGTAGCTGGGACTTTTTTTTCGATTTTAATTTTTATGAGTACATGTTTGCAGTACATACATTCATTGTGGGAATTTGTGCACACACAGAACTCCTTTTATCACCCCCCACCCCACCCCAAGTAGCTGGGACTTTGTCACCAAAGAAATCAACAGATATCTCCTTACCACATTGCAAGTATGAAAGACATTTCAAAAGAGGCTCTTCCTTCCTTAGAAAACATCATGGTAGTTTACCCTTGTGCCAGGCCGGCAAACACATTCACAAAGAATCAACAGACATGTTGACTTTTTTTGGTGCACAGGTGCACTGGAGAAAATATTTCACAACTGTATTTTAGTGTAATCAGTTTCTTTTGTAGTCTTCATGTTTTATTTTCCACATTAAAAATGTTCCCAGGAGTCCCTACCATAGGTTTTACCCAGCTGCTGCACAAAACACGTTTAAAATCTCTGTAGAATGCACTTGAGCCAAATGTGGATCTGAATTAGCAGACACTTGTAAAAATGCAGATTCCTGGGACCTGTCCCAGAGAGTGTCCCTAGGAGGCCAAAGTCCTCAGATGAGCCTTTTTGGAAACTTCCTCTGTAGTTCCGTAGGGGGATGGATCCTAATGCTGTCTTGGAGAAGCATCACGCTGAACTTGGGCCAGGAAAGTGACTCAGCTCCCAGGGGTACAGAGTTCCTTTCTGGGGTGATGAAATATTCTACCATTGATTGTGGTGATGACTGCACAACTCCCAGCTACCCTAACAGTCCTTACATTGTGCAGTTGAAACAGGGGTATTGTTTGGTGTGTGGATTATGTTTCTCAAGAAAGCTGAGAAAACAAACAGCGACTCAGCTGCGGGCTCTCCTTGTTCCGATTCCAGGTTCTCAGGGGAGAGGCTCAGAAGGCCTCGCTCCAGGACTGTGGGCCCAGCCACCGGCAGAGGTTGCACCCAGGAGGAGGGGGCAGTCCAGAGTCAAGTGGGCAGAGCCACGGGGCACCTCTACAATTCCTTCCTAGGATGCTTGATTCCAGTGCTTCTGCATCCCTGGAATAATAAAAACCTTCATTTTTTTTTGGATAGTCTAGTTGTTTGTCATGTGGGAGGACAAAAGGAAAAAACTTGAGTTTCCATTGAGGCAGTCGGAAGTGATGAATTGGGATGTATTCACTGGCTGTATAAAGGGTTCTGAAAGGCTTTATCCTCAGAGTTAGAAATACGGCTTCAGTCCTGGCTGATATTTTTTACCTGTGGAATGGTAATTCCCACCCTCTCCCTCGCCCTTGCACTGCAACACCCTTGACTCCCTCATATTTCACAATTCAAGATTCTTCATCTAAGTGGACGCAGGTAGTATTTGTCCTGAAACTGATTTATTTCACTTAGCATGATGTTCTTAAGGCTCATCCATGTTGTTGCATGTTGCAGTCTTTATTTTGTAAGGCTAAATAGTATTCCATTTGTGTAGCCCCCTTTTCCATATGTATTCCTTGGTGGAAGGAAGACAAGGCTGTAGTTTGCTAGGTGCAGGAGGAGAGCAGAGGGCACAGTGCACCCCCTGGATTGGCCTGAGTGCAGGGGAGATGCTGGAGAGACACGAGCCAGTTCCACAGTAAGCAGCAAGCTGACAGTCAACCCCCACCCCCATCTGCCCCTGCTCAGCACCCCTTTCCTTTCTTGTCATTCCCCACGCACTTTATTTCTGGTTCCTTTGCTAATAGGCCTTATTACTTAACCAACATGTAGCTCTCATACAGTGAACCAGCCAGGAGTTCACAAAGAGCTACTCAAAAGGAGCTCGAAATACTGTTCATTGCATAGAAGTGGAAACGGAGGCATAGAGAAGTAGAAGTCCCCGGGTAGTAAGTGACCCTGCCAGGATCCAGAGCTGGGATATCTGTGCTTTGCTACCGTCTCTGCTCTCCCATGTTGGCTGTCCTGGGAAGTCAGTCATGTCTCAGGCGTTGCTTGTGGGGTGTGGAAGGAGGATTCTCGCAGACCTCAGGAGACAGTGCTAGAGGTGCAAGGTGGGCCGCCTTGGGAGCCACCTCGTCACATCCAGCTGCCCTGCTCAAAAGGCAGCCTCGCCCAGGACACCAGCGGGGCCCTTCCCGCATGCAAGGGCTGTCTGAATCCAGGACTTTTGTCTTTTCAAAACTCCATTCTGTTTTGCTTCAGTTGGCACTGAACCATCAAAGAACATTTTAAAAAAATATTACATCTACTGAAGCATGGATATCACATAGAAGACTTTTTCCTGGCACAACAGATTGGAAATAATCTCTCTTCTTTGTGAGCAAAAGCTCATGGAACTGGCTTGCTGCAACCCTTTCTTTCCCCACTGACCCTTGTTCCATCTTTTTAAAGGTGTGTCGGATGGTCTACGAGGGTCACGGCATTCGGGTTGAAATTAAGTTGCTGGAACGTTTAGATTGTTGTCTGTTCCCAAGGCAGGTCCTTAAGTATATTTTTGAATATCCACATAGCAGAACAAAATAGCCTAGTTAGGAACAGCTGTGAGCAGGGGCAGCCGGCTGTAAGCTGCCAGCTGGGCCTGCTCTAGATGGAAGGTTCTGTGGCCTGGGCAGTTCATATGTGTGCATTTGTGACCTTCAGACTTGTGAGGATCATGTGGTGTCTTCCTTACCAGTATCATGGGAGTGCCCCCGGAGATGTGATAACTTGTGCATCCTCATGCCCCTGACCACTGTTCTCATGCACGGACAGTGTCACTTGTGTGTCTGGATGAAGCTGCTGTTCCCTTCTAGCCCCTTCAGCAGTTGCACTTTCCATGCTCCATGTCTTCTTTTGAAACAATAGACTTGCTGGGTATGGTGGCACATGCCGTCATCCCAGCACTCTTGAAGGCTGAGTTGGAAAGATCTCCAGTTCAAGTCCAGCCTAAGCAACTTAGTGAAACTCTGTGTCAAAAAATACTTTTAAAAGACTAGAGATGTATTTACCCCCCAATACTGAGAGAGAAAAGGGGGGGACCAAATGGCTAAGTCCTGGGGACAAAGATCCCAGGCAGAGGAAACATTCAGGCAGGAGATGAGAGCATCCCTAAAATCTGTGTTGGTTCCCTGGTGGAGTCCTGGTAGGCTGGGGACACTGGACTCTGGGCACTGAGTCCCCTGGCCTGCCTTCTCACTCCCAGCCCGTTCAGCGAACAGGAGGCAGACTGGAGGGCAGGGAGAGGGATGCTAGGGGTGGCCCATCCCCCACCACTCTGTGCTGTGCTCGAGCAGTCGCTTTGTCCTTTCACCTTGGGCCGCAGCTCTTACCAGGCAGCTTTCAGCTGCGAGGGCCTTGGGCTTCAACAGTGCCCTCCCCATGGCGTTCTTTCCGCGTGGATAGTAACAGTGCCACGCCCTGCTGCCTTCCTTCGCTACTTCCCTTTCCGCTGGTCTGGTGTCACATGTACCCTTTGCTACACCTTCCTCATCTGACTGGTTGGAGTGCCTGCTGGAATGAGGGGACTCTTCATGGGGAGCCCACGTGGGAGGTCCAGCGGGTCTCACCAGGGAGCCATGTAATTGCACACACACACCCTTCTGGAACTGCGTGGAAGCTGCTCACTGTTGTGCATTGTGATCCTTTTTTCAGATGCTTTGTAGCATCTGAGACTCATGCCAGTTTCCCAAGAGTGCCCCCAATTTGACTGTCACTCCTGGTGAGCACCCTGGGTTGCAGGGCTATATTTAAAGTGTCACCTCCAGTGGTGACAGTGATTGGGGCTTACCCATGGAGTGGCTTCTGCTGTATGACCCATTTGCTGTATGACCCGCAATCTTGCTTTTATAATTGAAGAACAGGACCTTTAACCCCTGTTAGAATAAGAGAGTAATTCTAGAACCAGGCATTATTAGGCTGACGGTATCTGCTTTCCATCTATTGGTTGCAAAAGGGGTTGACTAGGGTTTAAACGCCTCCTTGTCATTTTAGTGTACTGCTTGCCCTGGCTGCCTTTGTGAAGTGACTGGTACTGCCATCTTTCTACAGCTGCTAGAGGGAGGGTCTTGAGTTTCTGTGTTGATTTGGTTTTTCCTTTTTCTACGTAGGAGTATTAATCTTGTTTTGCTTCTCCGCCAGGATCATCCTGAACATGGGGTCCTGTTTCTTGTTAGAGAACTTCTCAATGTGATCCAGGACTACACCTGGGAGGACAACAGCGATGACAAAATCCGCATCTACACCTGTGTCCTGCATCTGCTATCTGCCATGAGCCAGGAGACCTATCTGTACCACGTAGACAAAGGTAGCAGAGTCCCTTCCCTCCAGCTCGCGCCATGCTTGGATTTCCTGGGGGAGAGAATGTGTTCGTTGTCTCTTTATGTTCCTTTCCCCTGATACTTCCACTGCCATGAACTCCTAGTCAGGTGATTTGCTAAACTTACCTCTTCCTAAGACACTGTTGAGTCTCCTGCCTGAGCATGTGTTTCACAGGCATCTGAGGCATTTTGGAGCAGCCGGGTTTGGAGCAGCGCTCTGTGTCGCTGTTACGGACTAATCTCAGTGATGGCTCCGTGTTCAGAGGGGTGAGCTTCATCCTAGGCCTCTTCCTAACCCGTTGCCAGCGGGTTCCGGTATAGGCATTTGTAGCCTGTGCAGCTCAGGGCCAGTGGAGGAGGGAGATGGCCATTTAGAATTTGCGGGTATAGGTTTGGGAACAGCCTCACCATGTCCTGCCTACAGCATGGGGCAGTCCCTAAGCCAGTCCTTGTCCTCTGAGCCTCTGTTCTCCTAATGAGACCCTCAGTTCGAAGCTTTGGTTTTTAAACATGGCTGTGTTATTAAAAGTGCTTTGGTCAGTAATTATATATTCTAAGGTTGGAAAAAAAAAAGATCTCTATGCATGGAAACTGCAGTGACCAGATTTTCAATGCTAAGGGATGGCCTCTGGCAGAACCCTCAGGCTGTGCCTAGCTGGGATTTGGGGACTGATGACACAGATGTGACTCAGCGAGCCCGACCAGTGTTAAAAGATAGCCACTATGGCCAGAGCACACACATTTTTCTTGGGCGGACGCCTAGGAGGGGAGTTGCTGGCTGATAGGATTTGCTGGTGTTTAGCTTTGGTACGTGCTACCTCCCTATTTTCCTAAGCAGTTACACCACCGGATGCTTTCACAGGGCCTAAGTGAGGGTCCATTCATTCTGTTGATGCAGTCGCTCTCATTGTGGCCATTCTGATGATGAAACTTGCGTTTCTCTAATAGCTAATGAGACGGAACACCTTTTCCTTCGTTCATTTACTGTTTTATTTCTCCTTTTGTAATGTGTATATGGAAGGCTCTGGATAGCAGAACGTTTTGAAGATCAAACAGGGACACACAGACACAGGCCTGTAAACCCTAGGATCTGTCAGGGAGCATGGTCCACCCTGCCCTGTCTCCTCTTGGCAGGTTTAGTACATCCTGTCTCAGATCAAGACCGCCAGGGTAAGCAAAGGGAACGAGTTTATATCTAAGGAGCAAGAGCTTAATTTTCTAGCTTTCAGAAATGCAAACAGAAGGGTGGATCTTCTTTTCCTCCTTCCCAGCCAGCCGTTTACTCTGGATGCATAGCTGTGACCTGACAAGTGTCTTAGTAGACCCAGAGCACCTGGGCAGGCTGGGGCTGCCTGTACCCCGCTTCCTTTCCTGTCTAGGCAGCCTTTTACCCAGTATCGACTGAGCTCAAAGCTTCTAGAAAAGAGGGCTTAAATAAGTGTTGCATCCACAAACGATGCCTCAGCCACTTTCCTCTCAGATTAGTAGGGAGATTGTTCTGACATTATCTAGAACAGCACCCCAGTGCTTTCCAGCAAGCTTGTGAGACAGTATGTATGAGACTTAGAAGTGAAGAATGTTCCTGGATACCGATTGTTTATTTAATACTCGGATAGAGTAGGTATTCATTGGCAGAGTACAACCCAAATGTTCCTGTGAAGCCTGCATAACCCTCTTTGCTCTTCCACATCCCTTGCCAGGCCTCTGAAGCATTTGGGTTTGTGACCCCTAGGCCAGGCAGATGCAGAGACCACGGGCTATTTTGAGTGGCCATTTGCCAGGACCATCATTTCTCCTCATCTCCAGGGCCATGTCTGAACTCTTAGGCCCCCTCTACACTCCTACCTGACCACATGACTTCTTTGTCTCAAATTTAACCCTTTCTTTTTCTCTGACCACCAAGTGTTATCACAGAGAACTCAACTTTTCCCACTCTAGCGAATTCAATCTTCAGGACTTCTGCCTGATTCCAGAACTCCCTCTGAAGTCCAGATTTGAGAATCCCAGGACTTGTGCACTGCTTCTCCTAGTGCTCAGCACTCCCTGTTGCCATGGCTTATCCATGAGGGCAGGGCCAGGCCAGCCTTGTTCCCCTCCTGGGTCCCCAGTTCTAGCTCAGAACCTGGTGAGGAGCAGGCCTCATGCAAGGAGTGTCCTGCTTGTGAGCATGTGAATGCGTGTGTGAACCAGTGAGCTGCATGCTCTTTACTCGCCCCAGCTCTTCCCTGTTCTCCAGTGCAGACTGATCAGAATGAGACAGCAATCCAGGGAGACTTTATACCCAGAACTGTTCTTGGTCTGAGCAGTACATATGAGAAATTCCTTCATCAGCTGCAGTTCTGCACTCTTCAGAATCGGGGTGGTGAGTGGCTGAATAAAATGCTTTCTCCTCTACAAGAATAACTGTCTACACTGGAGACAGCACTTGCAGCTCAGCACCCAGAGCCATTTTAGGAATCCAGGGTTTGCACTTGGTATGGTGGTTCACAACTGTGATCTCACCACTCTGGGAAGCTGGGGCAGAAGGATCCAAAGTTTAAGCCCAGCCTGGGCAGCTAAGCAGGACCCTGTCTCAATCAATCAAATAAATAAATAAAAGCTGGGAGTGTAGCTCAGTGGAAAAGCCTGGGTTCAAACCCCCGTACTGTCAAAACAAAACAAAACCAAACAAAACGAAACAACTGGAATGGGGAAGAAGACAAAGGAGAAGGAGAAATCCTGGGACATTAGAGGAGCAATTGCCAAGGAGGTGGTAGGCCTGGGGAAGCAGGTTGGAAATTACCAGTCGACAGAAGCTGGGAGCAAAGAAATCAGTTCTTATTCTTAAGCAGTGTATCTGCAACCTACTTTTAAATGGGTCAGCAAAAAATAAATAACTGCATATTTGTGTCAAGAGAGTAAACATGCAAGATGGCCTCCAGTCAGTTGTCTTGGATTGATGATTCTAAATAAGAGGCAGGCAGGTGCTCACTGTCGTGTTTTTATCTCCTTTTTTATAGCCTTGGTGTTTTTCAAAATAAAAAGCTAGGGAAAGAAAATGAAGATCTGTCGCTTCTAAAATGCCATCTAGAAATGAACATAAAGCAGTGCTGACATTATTTTACTATTGCTGTATGTTTACACTTGCTCATTCCACCAGAGTTCAGGCAGATTACAGGAAATACCTAACATAATGAAAAAATCATTAAATTAAAAAAATTAGTTCCTAGGAAATTATATATTAAATATACATGGACATACATATGTAAGCCATCCGACATATACCATTTTGTTCCTTTAATAGCATATTGCAATTACTTTTTAGTAATAGTATAACTAATAGGTCATGCACATTGATGGTCTCCTTAGTACTTACTCTGTAACATAAAGTATTTAACCAGAACTGTTTTGTTTGTTCATTAATTACTACTCTGAGCCACTTCCCAGCCCTTTTATTTTTAATTTGAGACAGGGTTTTGCTCAGTTGCCCAGGCTGGGCTTGAACTTGTGATTCTTCTGTTGACAAGCATTTATACTGCTTATCTCATTATTCTGGACGCCAGTGCAATGAATGTCACACACATTTTTGTTTTTGTTTTTTTTCTGTCTTTTTGAGACAGGGTCTTATGCAGTTCAGGCTGGCCATGAGCTCACTTTGTAGCCCAGGCTGGTCTCGAACTCACAACAATCCTTTAGCCTCAACCTCCCGAGTGCTGGAATTACAGATGTGAGCCACCACGACCAGCATCATATGCATCTTTTGAGCACCTGTTGCCTTATTTCTTAAGATAAAGCTCTGAGTAATTTTCCCAAGTCAAAAGATTCAGATTTTTTTTTTTGCCTCAAACATTTTCTTTAAATGTTCTCATTGTGATAAAATATATATAGCATTAAATTTACCAGTAAGTGTACAATTCATTTGTATCAAGTACAACACCAGGCATGGTGGTGCTTGCTTGTAATCCTACCACTTGGGAGGCTGAGGCAGGAGGATCACTGAGTTCCAGGCCAGCCTGGACTACATAGTGAGTTCAAGACCAGCATGAACTGCACAGCAAGGCCCTATCTCAAAAAACCACAAAAAAAAATACTAAAACCCATTTGTATCAAATACATTATTGTGTAACCATCACTGTATCCATTTCCAGACTTTTTTTTTCTCCAATAGAAACCCAATTCCCAATAAATGAAACTCCCCCAGGCTTTGGCAACCCCTATCCTACTTTGTTTCTATGAATCTGCCTATTCTCAGAACCTCATGTGAGTAGAATTATACAGTGTTTGTCTTTTCATGTTGGCTTTACTGCATCTCCAAGTTTCATTTTATAGCATTATCAGCATTTCATTGATTTTTAATATTCCATGGAATGGATAGACCACATTGTATTTATGCACTCATGTATTGCTATGTGAATGTTTCCATCTTTTGGCTATTGTGAATAATTCTGTTATATCCAGGACCTGACCAAGATCCCCAGCTGCCTGTGTGAGGGGTAAGCCAAAGGATGAAATAAGAAACAACAACAAAGACACAAAGAGGAGGTGCAGGGACGCCAATGCAGAGATGGAGACACTCCAAACCAGCCACTGTGTATTGGGTGTACACAATGATAGGGCAGATTAGCAGAAGACTCAGAGGTCCAGGACTCAGTAGCAGTGGATAACTTGGGATGACTCAAGAGGGTGGAGATGATCTTACACTAAGAAGAATCTTGCCCTGGAGTGTTCTTTTAATCTTACTGGTTTTAGTTTTGTCTTAGTGGGTGGGAGCAGGTGGCCCATCCCTAGTGGGAAATCTCAAAAGGGTGTTACCTATAATCCCAAACCTCCATTTATCCCTCAGGGAAGTATGCAAAATTAGCCATTGTGAATTTGTGGACCCCAACACTGTTTGTGAACATTGGTGTACAATTATCTTTGAGTACCAAGTTTCAATTCCTATGAGCACATACCTAGAATAAGCAATTCTAGTTATATGTGTTACAGAGGATTGAACCCAGTGCTGTCCTGCCTCTGCCCTTTTGATTGATTTTGATTGATTGATTGAAGGCAGCAGCTCCTTAACTTACCCAAGTTCAGCTTCCTGGAGTTCTGAGATCACAAGCATCTGACTTCTGAGGACCCTCCGCACATTTTTCCACAGTGGCAGCAACATGTTCTCTTCCTCCTAGCAGTACTCAGGCTACAGTCTGCGCTTTCCCACTGACACTTGTGCACATTTCTTTTCATGTAACTATTCTAATAGGTATGAGTGACACTGGACATTTCTAGTTTTTCCTAATTCAAACTATTATACTTCCACCAGAAGTTTTTCCAACCCTCAAAGCTGAATATCACGTTTTTGAGAAGAAAGTTTTTCTTTGGTTTTAGTTTTCTGTTGATTACTGATGTTCATTTTCTCTTTTTAAAATTTTTTGTTCAAAAAATAATTTTTGTCCATTTTCCCTGTCCTATTGTTTGAAAATTTTCCACTGAATTATAGGCCATATAAATATATAGTGGTCCCTTGATTCATGAACTTACTTGGCTTCATGATTTTAGGGAAGATGGCCACGTTTGTGTTTGTGTTTGTGTGGGGAAGGTGGCCATGGTTGTGTTTGTCACCTGATGTGGAGTTTGTGAATGGAAGCAAAATTTTGTTGAGTGCTTTTGAGAACCAAATTGTTTGAGAACAGAAGCATTTGTGAACTGTGGTATTACTGTATTTCAGAAGCACTGACTATTGATGTATTTGCCAATTTTCCTCTTATGGTTACTTTTGTAAAAGCTCAGAGAACATTTCTGGACCTTGTAACTTAGTTTTCCTTGGTTTTCTTGGCAGGTATCTGTTATACATGGTCCCCTGCATCTGTAGCCTGTAGTCAGGTGAATATTTCTGTACAGTCCCTGGCAGGCAGCTTGTGATGATGACAAGACTGTCTTTTGTGGCCATCCCTCTCAGCCTCAGCCTTCTGCAAATGAAACCTTGTGCTATTTGTCCCTCACTTGTACAACCTCACAGCCCTACTGTGTATCTTATATTGTCTCTTAGTAACTGTGCGACAACACAGGACAGGATTCTTCCCTCTTGTTCTTTATAGACAGTGATGAAAAGGGGCAGGGAAAGCACAACGAATTACATTCCAGCAGCTAAGCAACCCGAGTCCCTAAATGCAGAACTGGGTTAGCATGGAGCACATGTGGCCCCTGGTTTATCAGACGTCCCCCACCTGTGACAAAGCCACACAGAAGAGGCCCGATCAGGCTGGAAGCAGCAAGGGCTGCCTCTGCATTCCCTCTTCCTGGCCACTCAGTGCTGCGTTGGCTCCAGATCCCCGTGCTGAGCCAGGCTCCCCTAAGAGCACTGCCTGTGCCTCAGATGACTGCATTTGGCCACATACAAACCAGTATTGGGGTCCTGGGGTGACAGCAGCTAAAAAGGGATCCAGTGGGAAAAGGGGCATGGAGATTCATGTGATCACGGAACGACAGACTGTGTAAAATGGATGCATAAATAGCTCCAAAGTGTATCTTGAAGCGAAAACAGCAGTCTCTTCTTACCCAGAAGAGGAGGCTACACTTTGTGTGAAGGTTGGTGGCAGAAACTGAGGAAGGAAGCCACACTTGTGCTGTCCTGGGCTGGACTGCCCTTTCTCTAGGTAGTGGTTGTCATACAAGGTGACCAAGGAGAGAGGGAAGGACTTCTTAGCAAGACACATTGTCAGAGGGCTCCTAGCTTCGAGAGGTTGAAGGCTGGTTTTAAGGAGGGGGTGACAGGGCAGGCAGCCAGATGGGTTGTTCAGAGCCTGAACTTTGGAATCCGACTTCCTGGTTCAGGGTCCCAGCTGGGACCACCTCTGAGCCTCAGTTTTCTCCATCAATAAAAGGAAAATGTTCGTGTCATGTCTTTAATGTACTGGTTGTGAAGACTACAAAAACTTCAGTGCCTGGCAGCTGCTCTAGAGGTCACAGTGATTATTGCCGTCCCGCTACACAGATGGGCCAGAGGGAGGATTTCTGTGCCACTCTCTGGTGTCTGTCTCTGGCTCAGACTGTCCTGTAGGCCAGGTGTTTTATGATCTTCAAGGCCCAGAGGCCAGTGGAAAGCTCTGGCCATTCGTGTTTGTTCTGCTGTGACTTCCTGCCATTTTCTGACACTGTAGCACAGCGTGTACTCATTGCTTTTTTTTCCTACGTTGGGGATGGAACCTGGAGCCTCACAAATGCTTGGCAAGCATTGTGCCACTGAGCTTCACCCCCAGTCCTGTGTCTGTTCTCGTTTGTCCAACCAGTTGACTCCAACGACAGCCTGTACGGGGGAGACTCGAAGTTCCTGGCTGAAAACAGCAAGCTGTGTGAGACCGTGATGGCTCAGATCCTAGAGCACCTGAAAACCCTGGCCAAGGATGAGGTGAGTGCCTGGCTCTGAAAAGCATGCATTTTCAAGATGGGTGGGTGTTGGCCTGTCTTCAAAGGGAAAGGATTTCATAGGAGTAACGTGTTCATGAGCAAACCATGCACTGAGCACCCCAGGGCCTTTGATCCTGCC
>RJWT010009705.1:0-24913 GCA_004365215.1 Cuniculus paca | reverse complement strand
ATCCTTACTCTGTAGATATCCTCAGCCTGTTCAAGAAGAGAGCACAGAGGTGGTGTAAGAGCTACTCTCGCCCTGGGGATGGGGTGATAGCCTGCTTCCAATATAAGGGAGGAGAAGAGGCTTGTTCCCCTCTTTTCTCCAGCTGCTTTTGCCAGCTACTGCCTAGGAGTGTTGTCCCTGTGCCATGCCACCCTGCCTTGGAGCTAGCTGATTATGGACTGAAACTTCCAAAAAGTGTAAGTTAGATAAATCTTTAACTTTCCTTCCTTCATTTTGGATGTTGGGTATTTTGTCCCAGCAATGAGAGAAAAGTAACACACAAGATCTCTCATTGCTCAAGCAGCCTGTTTAAAGCATGCCTCCTTAGTCATTACTTCCAGCAAAAGCAAAAAGGGTCTGTGTCACAGAAGCTACTGCAGGGTCTTCCAGTGATACAGAGCCCTTTCTTCTACACAGATGCAGCCACTGCCAAGAGTATGCCCCACTGCCTCCCAGTTATCGCCCTGGACTGGAAGGTGCTAATTCACAGGAATTCCCTTCCTGTTCTAAACCTCACTTTCACTTGTGTCATACATCTTTCTCTGGGCCCCTTAGTCTGGTTTCTTAGGAATCCTCCAGCATATGCAGAGACACACCCACCCTCCACCACCACATAAGCTCCTGGGCTGGTACATGGACAGCCTGCTGTTCTGACCTCATCTCATCTCACAGTGGCCCCAAAGTTTACTTATCTTCTTAACACCTCTGTGGCTCTGGCCATATTTTCATGACATCTGTAGCATTAGTTCCTTACTTTTAAATTTTTTGCTCCTTTTTACTTTTTGGTAAATTTATTCCACAAGCAAACTTTATATCAGACCTATAAGTAGAAGCCCAGCACTACTTGACATAATTAGAAAATAGTCACACTAATGAAACAATGAAAACAGGAGAATGTTATTAAATTCCAGCCAGAATCAAATGCCTGAAAAGGCTCTGGGCCTAAGACCTTCTCCCTCTGGGTTAAAAACTGTGATTAGCAAATGTTGCAAAGGTGTTAAAGACCAAGAAACACTGCAGTGATAGTTTCTTTTTTGGTTTTCTTTGGAACAACTAAAACAGGATAGAAAAGGGAAAATGTTTTCCATGATATTCCCACAAGCAGAGGTTTCATCTGAAACCATTGTCTGATCCTCGGTGTGTGACTGTGTCCCACACTGGGAAATCATCACCTTGTGTGGTTCCAGATTTCTTATTCTCTTGCTTCTCTCCTTTGACTGAGCCATGTTTTCCACCAACCTCTTTTTCCAAAGAGGCATTCAGAACCACACACGAAAAACTTCAGTCCTATTACTGACTATTGTGACCAGAACAACTGGCTGCTATTGATGTTGTAGTGACCACATCCATATCTGTAGAGACCTGGACTCAGAGCTGCACCTGGTCTGCTACTGATACCTACTGTCAGTAACCAGGACACAATGCTCATTCTGCAAGAATGATGCTTTCCCTTAGAACAGCATGAGCTGGTAAAAACCAGCGCCTGAGCAGTTTGACCTCCAGCCCAGCAGGTGCATCTGTGATGTAAGGCACAGCTGCCATGGGAGGGGTCTTTCCCAGAAGCCACATGTTGCTACTGGATGAAGATTGAATGTACTTTGCAGCTGGGGCCTGTGAGATCCAGTGGAACTCCCAGAGGAGGAAACAGAGTACCATGAGTAGAAAGGCCACACATGGCAAAGCCATGCAAGTGACAACTGACTGTGGCAGGATAGTAAACAGTGCCTTTCTAACACACCAATTACAGAAGCAACTGCAACTTCTCCTTGTGAACCCACAGCACTGCTGCAGACTGCACATTTAATGGGAAATAAGCAAATCAGAAATGGTTTGCCCACGTGTGGGCTCTAGGCTTCTCTGCAGCCTCGATCCTGTTAGCAGGGCAATCTTTCCCAGAATGCTTCCACCTAGAACATGACCTTGGTAATTTGTTCAGAGACTGAACTCTCCAGGATACCAGGTTGGAGATCGATAGCTCCACTGAAAGTAAATGGTGTGACCACATGCAGAAAGAAACTGCCCAGGATGGTTGGAAGAGACCTTTCTCTGTTGCCTGGAGCCCAGCACACTTGCTGGGCAACAAAGCAGATGCCAAGGACCACTGGGGGACAAGCACCTCAGGAGGTTCTGCATGAGTTGTAGAGAATGTGTTTGTCATAATTGAAAGGCTTGGAGAATGGGGGAGCAATGCCAAAAGGGTCTTGATTCAGTCAGGAAAAATGCATCCTATCATTTGTTGTTAAATATTAAAGTCATTTAAACCCTTCTGAGAATAGATCTAACATTGGGTTGCTTTGAAGGTTTGATATGTCTTGTAATCCATAGATTATTGAAGTTAATTTCTCTGCTGAGATCCTGCTATCAGTGAAATTGCATGCATACTCAAAAATTGAAAAAAAAAATACAAAGAAAGATTTTTTAATTGGATTTCTGTTATGACTTAGTCCAGAAAAGTAGCTATGGTGGAAATGGCTTGTTGAGGGTCTAGAAGCAGAAAAATATCTTAACTCCCTTAAAAATCATTTCTCAAGGTATATGTAGACATGACCCTGTTATTTGCAACCAATGTGTCCTTAGCTCATTTCATACTCTTTTTTGGTTGTTGTTAGAGAGTTCCTTATAGGATAAGATAAAGTGGGCAATAACAGTGTGCTGATTTATATCATTGTGAATCATTTTTTCCATACTTTAAATTAATTTTAATTGAATCTTATCCTCTTGACTTTCATTTACTTTTAAATGAGTTTCAGTTGTAGAGTTAGAATGCAACTGATTCCAGGAGTTGACAAGTTTTAGTGTTTTGATCATAGATTATTATATAATGTTGACAAATGTTTCTTGGACTACAATACTGCATATTAAACACTATACAATACTTGCAGTACTCTCAATCCACACAATATTTTACAGGTAGGCAAAAAGCAGGCTGTGTTAAATATGTAATCAATTTCCAGAAGGTACAATCTCTTCAAGAGGAGACTACAAATAATTTACCAGTTTATGACCACACTCTAGAAACTAGCTGGCCAGAAGAGCCATTACAAAAATGATATTTAATACTGGAAATGATATCGAGTACCAGACAGAGAAAAGAAGACAAGTAGTGAAACTGGAAGAAAACTGCATAGTTCTGTGGGATGGTTTGTAACTGTGCTTTTTGTTCAGCTATTCTTTCAAGTTCCTCTGGGCTGTTGACCCTGAATCTCAGCTGTGCTCTTCAGAAGTTTGGATTTAGGAGCTGGAAAGCTGTGTGACTGTGGGCCTGGGATGAGGTGTGCTTGCCCATGCTGAGTCCCCGTTATGGAGTTCTCATAACCCTTTTAAAGTAGAATATCAAAACAGTCAAGTTACCTACCAGAATGTCTTCCATTCAGGGAGATTACAAGGATGAGCAGAGGACCTTCACATTTACTAGGCTTGGGCACAGTGCTGGGACCATGGCATTTGAGTCTCATCTCTTCCTTTTAACAAACAGGAAAGAGATAGTTGTAGATCATGAAGCCCAATATGAGAAAGATACTATTAATTGATAGAGCTGAGATCCCAACTAAATGTAGGCTATCGGTCAGGGCTAATTTTGAGGGAGCATGCAGGGGATAAGAGATCTGGTGTTAAGTGGTATGTGGGAGCTTGATGCATTTTTCTTGAATAAATGAAGAAATTAGCCTAAGCACTTTCCACTGCACTGAGTCAAATACTGAATCTGATGTTTCAAATGTCAAGGCGTGCTTTGCAGACAATGAGAGAAAGTTCTTTTGGGCATCAAGGAGGAAAAGATACATGTTACTTTGAATCGACAAGAAAGGTTTACTGGAAAATGTGAGGCCTGACACGGTCCTTGAATAACAAGAAAGGGATGAGCAAGGGAGGGCACACAAGAGGGATGTATCTTCAGGGAGATGGGAGACTGCAGAGGTGAAGCTGAGAAAAAGGTGTGTGCTACAGAGATAACACGATTGTTTGGAGTGCAGGGCTTCTGGTTAGCTTGGAATGACTGCTGATTCTAGAAGCACAAATGGTTTGGTAACACAAGGCAATGGCATCCTACTTTGAGCCAATGGGCAATTTCTATGACAGGGTTACTTCCTGATTTCCAGTGAATATTCCCAAGATTTATTGACCACTAGAGCCGAAATCACTGCTCTCAAGTCTCCATCAATAGCTCAGGCTATCATGTGTGAGACAAGTTGATTACTTCACCCATTTGATCATTCATTCATCCATTCATTTATTCCTTCATTATTTCACACTATTCTAAGGGCCTACTGTGTTCTGTACATTGTTCCAACAGTTAGAAATACACAGATTGCTGTTATCAGGATGATTAAGGTCTCTCCAAGGTGCTGTGCAATAGTTTAAGTTCCTACCAACTCCACAAATGAATTATTTCAGCATATTTCTTGGGCATCCTCAATCTGTTTAAGATTGTATCTTCAAGATAGCTTTGATCTGAGAGAAAACATAAACTCCTAGACAATAGGTAAAGGAAAATGTACAATGAAAGATGCAAGTCCTGAAAAGTGAAGACTTGAGAAATTATGAGGACTCAGGCAAACAGAGACCTACATGGTCCTGAAAGGTTTTTCACAGAACACAGAAAGAGAATTCATCCTGAAAGCTGGACCTGGATTGGCAGAAAGGAGCTGGAGGGCATTCTGAGTGGGCTTCCCAGGGCCTTTGAACATTCTCTGCATTGTGTCTCACATAGATACGCATCCACAGGTAGAGATAGCCGCACACTTTCGCTTTACCAGGAGTAAGGTTATACTGCAGAGAAACAAATCGTAACGCCAGGGCCACCGAGGGAGCCACGTTTTCACTACACCCAGACTAAACACACAGCATCATCACCAACAGCTTTCTTACCACTGCTCCCTTATCTTCCTGGCTGCCGAGGGATTTGAGAGTGTAAATAACACGGAAGCTAAGAGGTGTTATCTGCCTGAATCCCTCAAGGAGCAGTGGAGAGGAGGCCCCTTTGCCTGCGTGCTGATAACTGCTTGCAGCAGCGGGGGCGCTGGATGCCAGAGCTCAACCTCCATCCAGCCCGGTCCACAGCCTCAGTTCTGGAAAGGAGCAGCCACTGTGCTGCTGAGCAAGCTCCAAGTGCACATTTCCCCTCGAGCACATAGGCTTAGTTGCAGCAAAGCACCACACGTGCACACACACCACAGCCAGGCTTCACACCAGAGGGAAAGGAGCCCTTCTGCAAAGAAAGTGCAGCACCTGCTGGTTACCAAGCCAGGCCTGTGTGTTCTCATCACCAAAGCTTGATGCTCAAACTGCAGCCAGACCTAAAGACCACTGCTATGGCCCCTGGAGGCAGGTCCTGCTGGCTCAGAAATGGTCAAAGGTTCTGAGTCCCCTTTGCCCTACACATCATCCAGTGTGGTCCTGGCCTGCTTTATGGACCACCCCCTTTCTACCTCTCCCCATCTCTAGCTTAGCAAGGCTAGTCAATAACTAAATTCTCTTTCCAACAGGACCTGTGACTATTAGTGTTGTTGAAGCCCTTGGAGATTACCTAGTGCTGATTTCCCATGGCACAGAAAAGAACCCTGATAGAGTTGAAGGACTCCTCAAAATCACTGGGAGAAGGAACTGGTAAGAGAATCCAGGTTATCAGCCATTATAACTTTGGGTATTGCAGCATGTGAATTACTTGCTTTCACCTGGTTGAACAGCAGTCTTCTCCTTACAATTCCTACAGAGCACAGGTACCCTAAAAAGCTTAGGCTCCTCCCTTTTGTTTGGGGTATCCTCCACCCATTGAGTTCACTGTTACTGTTTCCCTGAACTTCCAGAATTTATAGTTTTCTACTTGCTGTATCTAAAGCTGATAGTGAATCTCTGCCACCAGGGACATGGCCAAAAGCAGCCTCACCCCTGGGAAAGTCTGTCCTCTGGCCCCTAAATATTTTCCCCTCAGGAAATTCCACTTGTAATTGGTGACATTTAGTTTCATTGGGTTCTATAGCACCTGCTTTCAGACACAATTTCATCATTCTTTTACCATCCTGCTTCCAATCACAAGGCGCCCAGAAAATCCTCCTCAGGGGTTCAGAAACATTGGTTGAGATAATCTCCCCCTAGAAAAAGCTCTCTCTGGTCTTCAATGCCAGATCATCTACCACAATAAGCAACTGTAAGTTTGACAATTTCTCATCAGGGGAAGTTAGTGGAAATTAATGGTTGGTTACTGTTTCTTTGCCTAAAGAAGTCATCTTGCCTTGGTGATGAGTTTTCTGAGGTCACTTTCTCTGGGTCAGGTAGAAACCTAGGCTTGGAGGGTCCTACAGCAAGCTGTTAATGCTCTCAATTCCAGAAGCTAACATCTAATTCTTCTGGGGAAACTGTTTATTCATTGAGGACTAGTGGGTCCCCTCAGGTCTACAGGAAACACTGGGCTACCTGTGGCCACAGCTGCCCACTTCCTATGGACACAATTACTTCCTGTCCCAGTCTTTGTGATCTGCAGAAGTCTATGGCTCAGGATTCTGGGAGGGTATGGGGAGGTCACCAGGAAGGGAGGGCTTCAAGTAGGCAGGGGCAGGGCTCCCCCTGAATGCTCTGAAAAACAATGTAACACTGGGGGAAGAAGAAAAAAATGTGAAGTCTCCTCCGAGGCCTGGAGTAAGCTGGACTTCCTTGATCTCTCCATTGTTTCTGTAATTCCCCTACAAGGTCAAGGTAACCTGAACCAAGAGGGCTTTGATGATGGCTTCTTCCCAGCCGGAAGATATTTTGGTAGAGAGATAGTGGCTCTTTGACTCTTGGGCTCCACCTAGCCCTCTTTTAGGGCAGATGAGGAAGTCTGGGAGTCTGGTTTCCAACTCCTCTCTATCATGCCTATAGGGCTACACAGGTACCCTACTCCATCAACAGAGCATACACACACACACACACACACACACACACACACACACACGCACTGTGCTTCCCTAATTACTACTTCTCAGGCATCTGACCACAGCTGACCTGAGGACACCCATATATACTGGGGTGGCACTTCCGTGACGAGTGCCCTGAAAGATACCTTATCCTATTCACCAAGGGGAGGAAGCACATTCTATGGACCCACTTCAGAGACTCAAGGTGTCTTAAATGCAAACAAGACAGTGTCAGAACTCAGAGTGGGGTACAACCACCAGCAGCTCTCAGTGGACTATGCTCAATGTCAGACACCAGAGGAATGAGAATTCACAGTCCATTCCACAAGCACTGGGGTGAGCGTGAATCTTTAGGGGAGTATCAGGAGAGGAGCTGGAGGGAGGAGGAGGAGGCCAGTAAGAAAGGAGAGGATATGAAGGACAGGGACGTTCACTCTCAGAAATGGCATCATTTATTTGTATCATGACTTTCGAACTGGGACAGACTGGGTCAGTCAAGAAGCTGCAAATTCTTTTAATAGAGAGCTTACTGGCAGAGTAAAGAAAGTGTCTCTCAAGGGAGGGAGGGACCTGTTAGTGGCAAAGCAGGAAACTATAGGAAGCACCTTAGAAAGCCAGAAAAGCATAATGGCACATCTCACCATAGTCATGTGTTGAAATGAAAAGAACTGAAGTATCTTCCAAGCAGAATCATGTAAAAGTATCTGTGCATTTCCATTTTCTCTCCTGGAAAAGACTGTTGTGACAGAGCCCAGGATAACCAAATGGAGGATGTGAGACACTATAGCACAAAACCCAGTACCCCCAGCCAAAACAGTCTTAGACCAGCTCCTAGCCAACTTTTTACTCATTAAGAATCCATGAATAAGTTCACTTTGGGTCATTTGAGCCTAGCCTGGATCAGCAAATTTGCTCAGATGACCCAAAGACCTGGGAAAAAACATAAATTGCTGCTATTTTAATCATTAAATTCTAGAACAGTTTGTTACACACCAGTAGCTAACTGCTACAGCTGTAGTAGAAGAAATGCACTTACCATTCAGTCAGGGGTAAGTCACTTGTTTTAGTTTTCTAAGCTCTCTTACACTCACTAAGAAGGAAAGGTAGCTAATGATTTTCTGAAATTAGTTATAACAACAACTAATATTACCACCACCATGCCAGAGCCAACAACTCACATCTAATGCTGGGTAAGTTAGCCCCAGATATAGGGCTGAACCCTTTATATGCATAATCTTATGTAGTCCTATAGGGTGTGTACTACAAATGTTCCTGACTTATGATGATCTAGCCAGTGATACAAAAGCACAACATTTAGCAGAAACCATGCATCAAAGTTTGAATTTTGATCTTTGCCATGACTAGAAATGTGTGGTATGGCACTCTGGAGATTCCAGTTAGCAGCCGCAGGTCATAGCTCCCAGTCAGCCTCCTGATCACAAGGAAAGCAACCTATACCCTACAGCATACTATGTTACTCCAGTGTCTAATAAACTACATGACATATTCAATACTGTATTATAAAATAGGCCCTGTGTTAGATGATTTTGCCCAATTGTAGGCTACTGCAAGCATTCTGAAAATATTTGAGGTATGCTAGGCTAAGCTATAATGTTTGGTAGGTTACATGTATATTAAAAGTACTTTCAACTAACTTTTCAACTAACTATGGTTTAATCAGGATATAGCTCCATCGAAGTCTAGAAACATCCATGATACATACCTTGGAAGGGAAGCTCAGCAAAGGAAAGTCATACAACTACAAGCGGCAGAATTGAACCCCAAACTCAATCCTAGTTGATGCCTAAAATTATGGTTTTAAAAGGCATATTTGGTGTATCATGTCCAGAACTTAGGTAACTTTCTTTTGGCTAAGTGCCAAAGCCTCATAAATTATAAACTAAGCCCCATTTCAATAAAAATCTGGCATGAGTGTGACCCCTAAAATGAATAAGGATTGGCCTCAAGTTTTCATTCCTAAGCTGGGAAATGGACAACTTCCCAACCTAGAGATGTCTTGAAGACACCAGTCTTTCCAAAGCTCAAGAGATGCACATTAGTGTTCTGTAAAAATCTGGACTCAGTACTTAAAAGGGAGTACTTTCTTCATGTCATATAAAACACCTTCATGTCCAAGGGATCAGTCAGGAAAACCTAGATAGAGACCTGACCATATTCTCGTCGCTAAGATGTGACCAAGAAAAAAACCAAAAAACCAGGACTACACCCAGGAAAGAATTTAAATAGGGGGACCCAAGGATGTTTTCTTCACACAGCAAGGTGTTCAGCACCAGCTCTGAATTTCCCAGTGCTGTCGTGTGACCCATCCCACTTGGTGACCGAGATGTCTTAGGTAAAGCACATGTCTCCATTTCTGAGAGCCGCGCGGCATTTAGCAGGCCCAGTTCCCTCTGGAGCCCTAAAGTGACTCGATTTCTAAAATATCAGGTGTCTGACTCAGAAGAACATTTTTTAAAAATCTGAAATTGCTGGGCCAATTTTATAGCTTTACTCCACAAACCTCTTCGGATTCCACCTCTGAACTTTAAAACAACAATTTTATTTAGAGAGCTGATTTATTCATAAGTAAATAGGATCCAGGGCGGGTGAAGTAAAAGGAACCGAGAGGCAGTTATTGGATTTATCAGCACAAAAGCTGCACTGTTGCCGGCAGCAGAGGCTCTTTCGTCCCCGTACCTTTCAAAACTAATATGTAACCATATCTGTTTTAAAAGAGTGATTCATTTTCCTCCCATTGCCTGCGAAACTCTCTTCATCCCCACCACAGGAAACTTGAGTCTGATTTTAATGAGCTTCAATTGGAATGTGGCCTTTGAAAAGTAGTGCATTTGAAAAGATGGAACATTAAATTTTGTAATGATGTAAAACATCTTCAATTTTTGACAGGACAATGGTGCTTATTGTACTTTATGAGTCCACTGGCGATTCAAAGGTCACTTTGTATATGACTCCACAGACAGGGGCAGCACTGAATGAAAATTAGGTTACATGTGATCAGCTTTATTATTAATCAGACGAAAATGGATTTTTAACATTTTTCTAATGAGCAACAGAGATGGAAGAAAATACCACGAATAAAACTACAGAAGAACAAGAATGGCCAAGGCTTAAAAATGCACCACAGCCATATCTAAAAATGCGCTTTAAATCTGAAATACTTAAATACTATCTCAAGAGATAAAATGCAGCTGCATATTTTGGTGTCATAAATACATACAAAACTGCTGAAATACCTTCTCTAATTTACTATCTCTGTCCTTTGTTTATAACTAACTAATGAACTGATTTCTCCACGCAGTATATTACTGCAGCCCCCAAGAACACCAGACTGGGTGAGGCTGTGTCACTAACTCCATGATAAATCCTGTTTTCCAGGGGCTTATAACTCAGCTGTAAATATGTAATTCAGACTAAAACTTGGCATACAAGGCCTCAGTCAGGAAGGAAATTTACACTACAACCACCACTCTCCCCACATCTAATTTTTTAAAGCATTTCTATGTGTGATATTTGATATTGAAGAGATGAGATATTGAAATAAAGGGGAAAGAAAGAAGCAATAAATAAATGCTAAGAGTTGGTGATTTTTGTTTTCATTTCTCATTCAAATCATAATGCTATTTTTCAAACACTCTTTTTGAGGATATCAAGGTATTTAGGAAACAAACAGACTTCAAATCCCAGTCCAAAAAATTGAGGCAACAGAGCCATATTTAAAATGCACCTCTCTGAGGAGCATGTGATCGGGGAAACTGAGGCAGGAGCATACAAGAGTGACATGTACTTTCCCAAAGAGCCATGTCACTCGACAAAGTGCTAGACTCTTTCTCTCTCTTCTTCTACCTGAGTGGTCAGAGAAGTGCCTAGGACAAAAGACAGCTCAGCCCTCTCTGTACCAGGTGGCTTTGCAGGACTCCATGATATCCTGAGCCTCTCCATGCAGCCAGTACGTTGAAAATATGACTGAAGTCACAAAGGGAGCAGAAGGAGATGGTGTGGAGAGTGTTGGGCAGTGAGTCCCCATTGTTGTGAATAGAATCCGGCTGTGTAGCCCACATCCCCACATGATCAGATATAAAAGCAACTAGTATAGACACTGTGACAGGAGAGTATAGCTTACTACCTGCAGCTACTTTCCTCCCCAGGAGGGGAGCAAGAGTAAGGTACACTAGGAAGAAAGAGCAAAGAGCCTACAGGGAGACAATGGAGCTGGGGCTCTGGAGACGTCAAGGCCAGGACTGAGAGTGGGGAGGAGGGGCATCCAGTTGGGCCTGAGACAGCTGTGAAGATAGACGAAGGGAAGGCGATCAAAGAGCTTCAGAGTATTCAGGACACACTCTCAGGTTCAAAGGGCAATGTCCTATTTTCAAGCTACGTGTCATCTCCACTACCACCCCAGTGAGGAGCAGGGCCATCCTTCCAACCACTGAAGCAGCCTCCTGCCTGGCCTCCCAGCTTTCCACCCTTAGGTCCCCACCTCCATCAGTCAGCAAGGTGCAGACCATCTCTGAACCTGGACGCTGCTCTCACCCTCTGGAAGCTTCTCATCTCCTCGGTATAAAAGTCAGGTGAGGGGCCCACTGGAAAGGTAAATGCAGGGCTCCTGATTTGAATAGTATTAAGAATTTCTAAACTGGCATATAGGTTAGGGTATGGGTGACATACACCTGTAACCCCCGGGGTGCTGAAAGGCCAACTATCTCAAATTCGAGGTCAACCTGGGCAACTTAGCAAGACTTTGTCTTGATAAACAAATAAATAAATAAATGTTGGGGGTGGGGCTGGGGACATAGCTCAGTATGAAGGCTCTGGGTTCAATTTCCAGTGCTGAAAAAAGAAATTCCTAGATGGAGGTAGTAAAACATTACACCAAGTATGGAGCCTTTCTGCACATAGAGCTTGTGAGACCCTGACTCTGGAGCTGGCCATGGCTGAGTCCTTAGAGTGGCTTACAAATCCGTGGCTCACCTCCATGACATCTCTGTCTCTTCTTCCACATGTTTTCTCTTCAGTGTTCCTCCAGCAGCACAAGCCTTTCAGCTTCATGGACTTGGTTTTTGCTGTTCCCTATCTGAAGAGTGCTCCCCAAGTCTGGCTTCCTTCCATTCTTCAGTTAAATGTAACGGTGGACCTTGTCTCTGTAACCAAGCTCTCCCTAAATTTCTCGCTTGCCTTATTCTCTCTCCTCTTCTCCTCCTCCAACCTACTAGTTATTTCACTTCTTTATTGCCCACTGCCTCACCTCTCAGTGTGGAAGCCCCCTAGCGGCTGAAAAGGGTCTGTGTTTCTTTGCTTGAACTCCAAATGAGATCTCCGATGCCTTGAAAAGGGTCTGGCCACACAAGCCCACAGAAAACATTTGCAAAATGGGGCAGCACATGAAGATGGTGACATTTCCTTGGTCTTCTTCCTCTTGCTGCCATGGATGGTATTTATCTGGACCAGCAGAACCACCTTGGGGACACAGCCAGAGAATGGAGGACAGGTACCACTAACTATGTGGTTCATGGGAGGAGTGGGTGAATCAATCAAAACTGTGCAGAGAGATCTTGTCACATGGGAGGAGCTGTTGGCAGAGGGATCAGCCCAGGGGGCAGAGCCAGGGGGAAGCAGGAAAGGCCTGGGGATGTTTGGTTCACTTCTGCACCCTAATGCTAAGGAGATTACTTGGCATAGGATCAATGTCCAATCAATATTTGTTGAATGACATCATGAATAAATGAATAAATTAGCACATTATGCTTCAGAATACCTCCCAACTATGTTTCTTACCAACCCAGGGACCCTTGCACAGCTGCACAGGTGACCAGGGGTAGGGATGCCGAGTAGCACAAGCAGAAGCAAGTCAGAAAGACCTGGTGACCTCTATCCAATCTGAATCCTCTTCTTGTTACTCCAAACCATTGCCTTTGGCTTAGCCTGGGGCAGCAGCAGAGACAAGAAGTCACTGCCACTGTGACCAATAATTTGCATTTGTAGAACACTCTCTGTAGGCAGCCATGGGCCAGCCTGCCCAAGGATGGTGCAGCTTAGCAGTGAGAGGCATTTGGCTTGGGATTTGCACCTCTCCACCCTTTTCTGCAGAGGAAACTGCCTGGGCACTTTGCCCCTCTCCTTAAAGGGTCTCTTCCTCCTAAACCTCATTCATTTTTATCCTGATCCTCTGGTCCCACTGCAAATCTACCTTAATGCATAGAGAACATTACAAACAGTTCTAGAAGAAAGCAACCCTTCCATTTACCTTCCCAACCTGACAGCAGATAAGGTTTTTTAGGTTGCTATGTTTCCTAATTTTTCCTTTTGATATGGGGAAATGGATACTGCTGCAGCTAATACGAAAGGTGGGCTACCTCTAGCCTCCCTCAGAGGCTATAATGGTGTGAGACACAAATAACATTACAACCAGCTGAGAGAGGAAACATGCCTGCATGCACAGAATCAGAACAGCACAAAAAGCATTCAGAAGTAGCTATTCATTGGAAAGCAGTTCAGCTATACAGCAACAGAGATCTTGATAAAAGGATGGAACCACCAGCTTTGATCATGGTGGCCATGGACCCTGCGGTGGTAGCATCTACCTTCATGTCCACTGTGTTGGGAGGTGCTAGAGGGGCTGAACCTAGGGCTGGTCAAGGTCAACATTGGGTGGAACTTCACAGCTGCAGACTAGTCATACTTGTTATGAGTCATTAATGTGGGTTCATGAACTTTCCTACAAGGAGGCTTGACTCAGATTACCAAGAGATTGGCCCACATTTTCCTTGTGACTTTGTTGGGTGAGGCTCCTAAGAGCCTTCACTAACTCTGGCTCTTTGTCTACTGATTCCTAAAAGGAAAACTGGGTAGCCTGTTGCTTAAAGGATAGGCTCTGCCATGGACATATTGGTCTGTGGACATCGCAGATTCTTGGAGGCACTGGGGAATGTCTGTGTGTCTCATGATGTCATGTTTCCTTATCTTAGTTTCTAGGTTCCCCCTTCTCCTGGGACGGGGTTGGTGTGCAAACATTCAGTTGCAGTTCTTCCCATGTCCAGTCCCACCCGTTCTATGATGTGCAGGAAGGCATAGAATCCCAGAATAGACAGAGGTCTCCAGGACACCCAAAATAGCCTAGTAATGGAAGTCACGAGACCTGGGCATCTAGCCCTGCCTTTCACTGCTACCAACTAAAAATTATCCAAGTCATTGTTTTCTTTTCTGGCTTCATTGTTCCTATCTATAAAATGGGCAAAACAACCCCTGTCCCAGCTCTGTGGACCACTCAGAGCCATTGAGGACCTGAAATATGATCCCTGGGAAAGCCTTAGGAAATGCAGGTCACATCACAGTAAGCCATGGTACTCAAGAACAAAGAGATCCCTGATGTTCTCTTACTTTGCTGTCCCCAGGTCTTTGCCTTTTCTGTCTCCTCTCCTGAAGATATACTGCAAATCTCTGAGTGGCTGACTCCTTGTCATCACTGATCTCTTTCTCCAGTGTCCCCTCCCTGGAGACTTTCAGGATGCATGCTTCTGACCTTCTCATGTTACTCTCTAGCCTTTCCCCTGACCTCTTCATTCTTCATATTACTTATTACAAGCTGAGTTTTTTTAGGTGCTTATTTATTAGCAGCATCCTCCATAGAATGTAAGCCCCCTGAGGGTGATGATCTTTGTTGCTGTGTTGGTGATCGTATCTCAACTCTCTGAAACAATTTGTGATGTGCTAAATGAAGAACAGACAACTGCATTCATTCCCTGAGACAGAATTCTCTCCTTTCTAAAAGTTTTGGAGAGAACACTGTCTGTTCCCTGCTCCATAACAGAACTGATGAGGTAACTCTTCCCCTTCTGTGCTTGCTCTTGGGAGAGGGGCCTGGAAGCTCAGTGTGACCCAGTATCTCTCTCAAGGGTGTGCAATGACTCAGCCTACTTCCCAGTTAGGCTATTCAACGAGAAGACCAACCTCTGGGAGCAGAAGGAAGATCTCTTTTTTCCTGAGAAAGACTTTTCTCAGTGTTTTTTTTTTTAATTTTTGTTTTGTTTTAAGTGATATCTGGTTCTACCTAGAGAAGACTCTACAAATACAAATGCATAGCTCATTTGAGCCAGGACTACACTAACCCAAGAAGTTAGACTCTTACTTCTGTTTCTGAAGTGACTGGTCCCCTTTCAGTAAAAGTTGCCCCTAAAACTGTAGGGACAATCCACAGGAGCATCTGCACCCTCTTGGGTGCAGATCCCAAGAGGGAGAAGCCACTTGTGGCTGTCCCAAAAGACAGTGACAGGCATTTAGAGGGACCAGCTTGGACATATGAAAACAGCAATCACCCTTGTCTCTGGTTCTATAGTCAAGAGCAAGCCCTTTCTCTAATCTGCATATCAAAGATGATCTCTAAGAGTACTTCTGCCTCTGATAGCCTAAGAATCTTTCTTCTCATTATGGCTTTGATGAGCTTGGAGAAAAAAAAAAAAAAAGCAAGCTGTGTAGAGTATCAGAGACACTGTGGGGGACACTCAAGCCCTTGCTGGGGCAGGTCAGGGGCTCTGGGATACAGTCAGATGTTTGACTCACACTGGCCAAATGAGAAGCAAAAGAAGATAAGCGTGGAAAACAATGAGAAGTACAGGGCCAACACCAATATGGTGGCATGCACTAGAGAAGGAGAGTTCAGCCCGCTGAATCTCCAAAGTTATTTCCTCTTTATTGTTGATGGTTCTGCTTGCACAGGAAGACCCTTACCCCAGGTTGCTTTATTTCCTTTGTTGAAGTGGGCACAATCATTCACAATTGCCCCCAAAGTGGGCTTTGACCGTCTTGACCCTTGGACATGATCAACTTTTGACCTCATCAAACCTCTGAACACACAAGAGCCGTCTGCCCTCAAGTTGTCGATCACTCCTGACCTCAGCAAGTCCCCACCAAGAGGCTACACTGGAGGGCACAGAACCCTGAGTGACCCAGTCCCCCACTTCCCTTTGCCCATCCCCTCTCCCAGAAGCAACTCTTTTCTTAAAAGAGAACCCACAGAGCTCTTTAAAGAGGGAAGTGTGCTAAGATGTAAAAAAGCTAGGACTAAGAGAAAATGGGGAAATGCAACAGTCAAAGGAGTCTGACTGCAAACGAGTCTGCCTGCGTGATGTGGAGGCAGTTAGGCAGGCGGCAGGCCCAGAGGGAGACCCGCTTGTGTTCCTTTGAGGAGCAGGGCACAGCTGACCGCTTGTCCACAGGATGTGTTTTGATAAATCCCAGAAATGAGAGGGTGTTTTATGGGAGAGTAATTGGGCATAATTCCCTTCATGACTTACAGTCAACAGGCAGCGCCCACAGCTGGCCCTTACTTGGTACCATCAGCAGCAAATGCTATTTCCGTGGCTTTTTATTAAAGACTCCATGTTTTTGAGGAGACGTCATGAACACAAAAAAGGGTATATTTATTGATATGTTTAAAATATAGGTTTTTAACTCGATTCCTTAGCCCTTAAAAACAAAGTAAAGAGACAGACAGATACAATTATGTTCTGACTGGTTTCTTCCAGCCTGCCCAATGGGAACATTTGTATATAGTTCTCAGTGGCGCTGAAATCTGCTTAGGAAAGCAACAAGTCCTTTGTTCTGTTGACAACAGTTATTACAATTAATTCATTTTGTGATTGGTACTTGTGCTGAGTGACAAGGTGTTATTTTACCTCAGTAAAAGTTAAAGTGGTAATACCTACGTGCGCAATAATGTCGTAGGCTTGCTATCACTCAGGGAAGAAGAAAGGCTGGCTGCGGGTGCTTGTGTGGCTGCCATCCTCTGCACACCCTGTGTGTTAGTCTGAGCTGCGAGGAAGGTGCTGGATTACTCTGGAAAGTTTCTGCCTCCAGACCCCTACCCGGATTGCCTGAAAAATTCTGCAGAAAGGTCCAAGGTCCAAAGGTGACTTGGAAAGAGGGTGTCCAGGAGAAAAAAGAAAAAAAGAAGTAGAGGAGAAACATGAGCAGGATGGCAGGATTTCCCACAGGGCTGGGCATCCTTTATCCACCCTGGAATTTCACTGGAAGCCTGGGTTTCTCCTACCTAGGCGGCAGTATTTCTCAGGCATGGTACTATGGACATTCTGTCAGATAATTCTGTGTTGTAGAAGCTGTCCTGGGCACTGCAAGTTGTTCACAGTGGCCTTGACCCTTTGGACTTCAGTATACCCCCATCAGTGCTTCCAGATGTTACCAGATGTACCCTGGGATAGAACACACACACACACACACACACACACACACACACACACACAGACACTACCAGCAGCAGCACCATTGAGAGCACATCTATACATGGTCCCCTGGGATGTTCGTTGTGTTGCAGATGGAAAATTTGGGAACTCTTCTCTCACTTTGATCACTTTGATCCAGTCTCAAGCTCTCTGAGAGCTTGGATACCCCCCATAACCCACAGCAGAGTAGTAAGGTAGGTCTTGTCAAAGTGTCCCCACAGAGAAGAGCCCTGGAGGAGGATACACATTCAGAACCATCAGGAAAGTACGGGCAAAAGAGAATGCTAGGATAAGAGGACTACAAACCTCAGCAAGGACAGTGCATAGGTGCCCATTTCAGAGAACATTCTCTCTGACAGTCTGAGGTGTCCTTTTGATGAGGATGAATGAGAAAGGACATTCTCTGGTTATAAAGTCTAATCTCCCTTACCAGAATCTTGAGAAGTCTAATACAACAAATATCACAACACAAAAATATGTTTGAGTGACATATACCTCTACTTATGACTAGGAACTTCAGGAATTACACAGTTGTCTTCCAAATATTCTAGTTCACTGAGTGCTCTAGTGGCTTGGGTTCTCAGGGAGCAGAGTCTCCTCTCTGCTCTTGTATTCCTACTGCTTTTCCATGTGGCGCCCCACTTTGCTTCCTTAGGTAACTACCCCAAATCTCATCCAAGAAAGGTGCAGGATGGGGTGAGGCCATCAGGTTCTGGGTAGATTGTCTCGGGAAGCACCTACAGAGTGGCCACTGACCTCGAGGTACAGGGAGGTGGAAGACATCCTCCTATGACTTGTCTCCCAGGGCTTGCTCTTTAAAGTAGCCCCATTGCCTTTCTATAGCAGACATGCAAATGACAAAGTCCTAGGTCCTTAGCTGCTTAACTAGGGCCCCAGTTAAGGACTGAGGACCAGTCAGCTCCACTGCCCCAGGGGAAAGGCTGAATGCTGCCAACCATTTTCATCAGGACCAACTAAGCAGAACTTGACCTACCCTGGACGTCCGCACTGGAACACCATTGACAGGGAACCATGGAAATCCTCCTGATTTTTTTTTTTAATTAGCAGTATTTATCACTTGCTCAAAATCAATTGCATATTTTAAATTAAAACAAATGACTGTTTCTAGACTAATCAATACTTGCATCTTTGCCTTTTAATAACTAAAAAGTTTAATGTAAAGAAATCCTCCTCTTTGCTCCCATCAATTCTGTTTTAATATAATTCAATATTTAATAAATATAATCCTCTTTGTCTGTGTGGAACAACGTCATAAAAAATGCAAAAGACTTCATGGGATCCAAGATCTCATGAGGTAGAAAATGTTGCTTCTCCCTCCCATGAACTCCTAGCTGCCCTGCCTTTCTCTCCTCCTGCGATATCAGGAGCTGTTTATTCCTATTAAGTCTAAAAAAAGGGTTTATATATTTAATGATTCTCAAACCAAAATGCTACCTACTATCTGCACAATTGCCATTTTATCTCTTTAAACTTCTCTGGCTTGACGTTTTTAAAAGGGCAAAAGCAGAAAACCCTTCTATAATACCTAATTTGTACATCTGCGGTTTCCCTCTGACTAGCTCAGGCACCATATGTTTTTAATTATCATAATAGCCCTAAAGAACCTGTTCGGTGGGAAACACATATGATCCTTTTATTACTGGTTTGTAATTTAAACAGTTTTAACAGAAAAGGTCTGGCTATAGGGGAGCGATGGGCTCAAAGGCCTAAGATCCCAACCACCGACCTCTGGAAGCTCAAGTTCAGATCCCACCCACCGAGGGAGAGCTCCTTCCTCCTGCCTGACAGCGGTAATTGGTCACATGTGAAGCAGCTCCGAGGGACCTTAAAAGACATAATCTGGGATCACCAGTGATGCTGGGTTTGGGGCAGAGCCTGACACCATGGAATAAGGTTAATAAATATTATCCCAATTTGACCTCTGCTGCTGTCACAGTTGGCGGCAGGCTGTGCCCAGGGCCACCCACTCTCCATCACCCCCCATTGGACCCCAGGGAACAATTGCAAGGTGAGGGGTCAGGTTTCCTAGAGGCCCTCTTGCTCCAAGGGAAGCAGGAGATGACAGTTTTTTTGTTGTTGTTGTTTTGTTTTGTTTTGTTTTTTCCTGAGGCTGGGAAATGAATGAATAAATATCCAAAGAATAATTGATTCGCAGACTGTGAAATGGAAGAGATCTTGAGGTTGTCAATGTGTCTTTGTCACTTACAGAGAGGAGAGGACACTGAGAGCCACATGGCTGGCCCAGGACCACCTGGGTCACAACTGGCGCATCTGGTCCCCCACATCGCCCTGTGCTGCCTGTTACTAAATGGAAACTCCCAGCTCCATCTGGGAGTGGGACAATTGCTTGGAATTCTCTTGTTCTCTCTCGAAAGCCAGAGTTACCAGTTGGGAGGAACGGGCTATTTTTATTTATTGGTTGGTTGCTTGGTTTATTCTTGAACTATCTCAAAGGAGAGTGGACAGCACAGGAAAGCAACAGCAAGGTGAGGCAGCCATTAGAGGCTGCCCCGATTTGAGTCTCAGTTTCCTGGTCTACTTGCTGAGCAATCAGAGGTTAACAAAGAAGCATTTCTGGGCATCCATATCCGCACGCCCAAAATGAGAAGAATAATGTTACCCCTACTTCATGGGACTTTTTCATGAGGATAAAAAGAAAGGCTATCATTTTCATTACCATCTAGAAAGGACTGCAAAAGAACTTGACCCTAGTTTACAGTAAGTCTTTATTATAAAATAGACTTGGGACGTTAGAAGGACAAATCAGAGGGTTGAAGCCTGCTACTGAGCCTACAAGAGCTATTCACTGGGCACAGGAAAATTGTAGGGAAATGCCCGTCTTCACCAGAGTCATGATGCCCCAACTTGGCTGACCTCTAAATGGAACAAAACCTCCTGGCTACAAGTGATTTCTCAGTAACTTCTCCCAGGCACCCAGGATGTGGGAAAAGCAGGCATTAGGAGCAATGGCTGAGTTCTTCTCTAGGTTGCCTGAATGCCAGGCCTGAGTCCATTCAGTTACCATGCAAGTGACTCTTTTCTCTGCTGCTATTTTGGTTTTGGCTCCAAATATGACCCTGTGATAATGTATTACTGATTTCTGTGTTTGTTTATTAGTAACCGCATCCTGACATTGAAAATGCAGTATAGCAGACTGGTGGGGTACAACACTTGATAATTCTAGTTGCTGTCTACTGAGCCTGTGCTTTTGCCAGGGGATCTGGTCCATGCAGCTCAATGAATTCTTCTCCCTAGCTCTGCACAAAGCTTATCCTCATGCCCTGTGCACAGATGACTGAGTTGAGGTTCAGCCAGGCCGCCTGTAACAGGAAGGTCGTGACCTGAAAATTCTGGAGACTTTTCCACAGAGTAGAAGAATCATGAGGTATAAGTAGCCAAATATCTCTTGGCTTCTATTTTCTCATTCATAAAATGGGTCTGGCATCAGATAAAGTGAGTTTGGTGATACAGATGTGGCTGGGAACCAAGACGGGCCACCACTGAGCAACCCACCTGCCTGGAGGGTTGGGGGTAAGGCTGGGAGCAGGTCATGTAACAGGATGAGTCTCCCCATGCACCCCATCTATCCTCCTTATTAAAGGGGCTCTCTCTGGATCTGATGATGGCACAGGCAATCATTTGGCCTATCCTTGAAGAAGGAGAGAGTCGCAAGCCTAAGTCTGACTCCCTGGGCAATCCTGGAAGATGCAGAGGAAGCCCTCTGGTAACTTTAAAAAGATAAAAAAGATGCCAGGCACAGTGATCCACATCTGTAATCCCAGAACTCTGACAGGTTGAGGCAGGAGCACTGCAAGTATAAGCCCAGCCTGGGCAACTTAGCCAGACTCTGTCTCAAAATAAAAAAGGGTTGGGGATGTAGCCCAGTGTGAAGGCCTCAGGGTTCAAACTCCAGTACCACAAAAACAAAGGAGAAAAGGCCTCACAACCCCCAACCCAGAGGGGCTGCCCTTTCCCTGTGGCAAGAAGAGGACCAGATGGCCTCCCTCATTTGAGCTGTCAGCAGTGACCTCTCGAGTCAACACATAGCAAGTGCATCTTAATCAGAGAGAGCCCTTCCTGTCCTGACCCTCCCCTCAAGGAAGCCAGACCTTCTTAATCATAGCCTGCTTGGAGGGGCTTCAGGGGCCACAGGTCCTGCTTGGCCCTGAAGCCCGCGGTGACCATCTCCATCCCTATTCGCCCGGTGCCAGCCCAGCTCTGTTGCCCAACTCAGGCCAGGCTGGAAGGAAGACGCCTCCAAATTTCCAATCCTGGGAATAATAACTCACATTACTTCGATCCCATCTGCACCCAGTGAAGGCAGAGCAGGGAAAAGAGCATAAAACACGAAGTTCCCACAGACAACATCTGTCTTAGTGCAAACAATGGACCATTATCTTGTAAATAATTCTGATTAAGCTGCAGCATTTCCTCCTGAAACTAGTGCTGGGGAGCAGAGCTGGAGGAGGGAGCAGCTGGAGCTTCAGGCCCTGGCCACCAGGTGCTGTGCTGGGAAACCTCACCTGACCCCGCAGCCTCCCCAGCATTCTCTCCAATATGCACAGAGCACTCTCTCCACCCCTCCACCAGCAAAGAAGAGGTGACAGCCAGGAGGACACCTGACCCAAGCTCCAGGCATCTCCCAAACCCCAAAAGGATTCCGATTTCTCTGCCTCCATGGCCCATTCTCTGTCCCTCTGTCTGTCTGTCTGTCTGTCTTTCTCCCTCTCTCTGCCTCTCCTTTTTCTCACCCCATGCATTTTTCCTCTCCTCCAGATGCAGTCTCTGCCTTTTTCTTTGGCTATCTCCTTACTTGTTTTTCACTTGTGCTTTTATTGTCTCTCCACAGGTCTTTCTATTCCTCTTTTTCTTGCCTCTCTCCCTGTTCTCCTCTTTGACTTTCTCTCCTGTCCACTCCTCTCCCTGGATCTCTGTGTTTGCAATTATCCAGCTTTTGGGTTTTCACCCTCTCTCATTTTCTTGTCCCCTTTACCCTGGGTCCTTCTATAGTTCTGTCTCCCTCTTCCCTTGGCCCAACTCAAGCCCCTGGGATTGGACCACCCCAACGCATGGACATGGAATCTAGCTGGGTACTTGAAGGCTTGCAGGTCCCAAACTATTGTTGGACTTTCTCTAGGCGATGTAAAAAGGAGCAGAGAATCCCTCCTCCTACTAACAGAGGGTCCACCATGCCCAGCTCTACCCCAAGGCCCTCTGCTGTCTGTCTTTCAATACAGTGACATCAGCTTGCCTGCTACACTCCTGCCCTATCCCTCACCTCATGCAGCATCTCCTATTGAAAGCTGGGGGCTTCACAAACCACCTCAATCAACATCACAGAAATTCAGGGGTCCAACCTATACAAATGAGAGGCAATCCCTCAATTTGCAAAAGCCTCAAGAATTCCCCTCATGGTTTAAAATTAAATTATCCTGAGTGTGATGTAGAAAGGACAGATAAGCCCAAAGTTTCAATGTAAAATAAAAGCTACTAGTACAAGAACTCTGTTTCTCTGGTTGGACATTAGAGATTTTTGGTGCTATTTTCCTAATTGTAAGTCCTCTATACCATTAGAAAACAGGAAAAACAGCTCAATTTGGGCCACCAGGGATGTGTTTGAACATCCCAGGAACAAGCTCATTGGCTCCCTGTGTAAGTCCCCACATAGACCTCCAGATGCATTTACTCTAGGTGTGGGGGCTTCTAGCAGAGAGGAGCCTTCAATTGGTGAGTGAACTGGCAAAAATGAAGGAGACCATGCTTCGTAATACTCTATCCACATTCTCCACCCGCCTGACAGGGTCTTTAACAGGTTCTGGGTTTTCAGGGAACATCAGCCTGGGTCCAAGAAATCCTAAAGTAATTGAACTGAGGCTAAAGTTAATCACATTCATTTTATACTCTTAAGAATATATGGAGGTCTCTTGACAGATGAGAAAAGACAATGAGATTAAGAAATCTCTATGTCAAGATATTCAATTCAAAGCAAGAGCCAAGGACTTGAGGATATCACCCTTGGAGATAGTACCTACTGTCCCAAGGGGTTGGGGCAGTTACCCAAGAGTGATTCTGAATGGCCAGAGGTACTCTGTGGAATGGCCAAGAGTGGAAAGGTCACAGGTCACAGGCAGAATGACAACTCTTTCTGTGCCCATGCATGTGAGATGCAGGGTTGATGGAGGAGCCTCTATCCCTATGTACCTGTGTTTGTCCCTTTGAGTATTACTAGGTATGTGTGTCCAGTGGAAGTGTCAGGAACGAGACACACTGGATTATCAGACTGGACTCTGTAAAGTCCCTGTGGAATTCTCAATCACTGTGAAAAACAGTACCTTCTCAAACTCAGTGGTGACCACAGAGATTGGAAAAGAAAAAAAAACTGTCAAATAATCACCATTTGCTTGCATTTCCATGAAGCCAGAAATCCAGTTTCGCTGAACCCTTCATTTTTTTTTTTTTGCAATATTGGAGATTGAACCCAGGATGTTTTCACTAAGCTGTATCCCTAATCCCTTTCTTAAATTTTTTTTCTTTTTAATTTGAGATAGGGTTTCACTGAGTCATTGAATTGCCCAGCCTGATCTGAAAATTGAGATTCTCTTGTCTCAGCTTCTCAGAATGTGGAGATTACCACTATTAACCATCATATACCACCATTTTTTTTTCTATTTTGACTGATTTCCAGAATTAATAGAGAAATTCCTCAATGGTCTTCCTATGATTTAATAAACACTTCTCCAAGAGTTGTCATGCCTGCGCCCTGTAAATGGTAAAGGGTCTCACTATCCTGAAACCCTGTGAGCCATGTGCCTTGGAGACATCAAAATGATGCTCACATCTAGGGCTCAGCTGGAGTGAGTGTTCATGAGAATGCTAGGACTGGCAGAGTCCAGAAAGTCACCTGAAAAGTCCAAGCTAGGTGAGGTCATGAGGTCACAGAACATGAAACCTACCAGACCCATAACATGACGTCTAGGCTGCCCCTTCTTTCACTGATAGATTGTGCCCAAAGAAGAGAAGTAATCTGACCCTGGGCCAATCCCCCATCTCTTTTCTCAAAACCCTCCACCAGGCTAGAAGTTTGCATTCTTTCCAACATCTAAGTATTCCCTTCCCACAGCATCTATGAAAGACATGTGTCTGTTCTCATCCTTGGCTCTGGCAGGTCTGCAACCTTCTACAGTGCAGCCCAATGTTCCAGGTGTTGGGTTCCCTTCACTTGTAAAATCACTGTTGGTGTCACACCCCTCCCCTCTGGTTACCTGGCATGCCAATCAATGGTCTCCTGTTTCTCTTTATCTGAGGACTTTCTGTGATGAAGAGAAGGATGCTTGGCCATGGGGTGAGCTGGAGTGGCTCTCGACTACTCTGGTATACAGAATTGGTGGTAAACAGTGCTGCTTCCTTAACCTGTGGAGGAGTTCTAAGGGGAGCTCCATACAGGTTCCCAGAGGGGATAAATCCCCAGTCCACTGCAGTGGTGATCTTCTCATGAGCACACCTATATTTCCCTTCCCAGTCTCCTCACTCATGCTTCTAAGAATTGCCTTCAAAATCAACTGCTTGCACCCAGGTCTTTATCTAAGGATCTGCTTTGAGGTGACCCTTACCATTTCACTAAGCTAATCTTAGAGGACTGAAAAAATCAATGGCTCTTCTCCTTGACAAAAAGAGCTCAGCATAATCTGGACCTCACTAATTACCCACTCA
>RJWT010009704.1:0-24909 GCA_004365215.1 Cuniculus paca | reverse complement strand
TATCTTTTTTGTTCCTCAAGGAATAATAATTACTTATAAAGTTAAATTATTTCAGGAAATAAAAATAATTTAGTTTTTCTCTGTTCTCCTTTAGAAGTCCATGTAGTCAATCCCAGGTGGCTTTTAGGTGTCTAAAGGGGATACTGATAAAAAATTTGGAATGATCTCATTTAATGAATTAGAAATGAGAATGCTCCAAATGAGAATGCTCAGAGTTAATGAAAAATGAGTTAAAAATGAGAATATTGAGAGTTAATGAAAACAGTGAAATGCAGGTGTACTACAGAGTTTCAATAGTTATCATATATATGTTAATCTAGAAAATGATATACCTATAACATATAGTGAGTAATTTGTGTTGTTATGTTTGAGTGGTATACATATAGATCCCATAATATCTATGCAAATAGCAATTAGGATAGGAAAAATACATTAATGTAATATAATTAATTTATGATTCTCAATTAAGGACATTCCAGAAAAGGCACTGAATTAAGTCAAAATAGCTTTATACAAACTTTTTTTTGTATTTCTCTGGATTCTTTCACAGCCGTCTTGCCATTTAAAATGTAGAGCATATGGCACCAATTATACATAGAATGAATTCAAGTTGAAGAAAACTTTGAACTATAAATCAATGAAATATATTATGACAAGATTATAATTCACTTTGTGTATGAATATGTTTATAATTGTAAAGTACTCAAATCACGCTTGGGTGGATATCACTGTTTAATGAATACATTTTTACAGAAAATATATTAAGATCTACATAGAAATCATATTTGCAAGAAATTAACTTAATTATTTAATAACTAAAATAGTTTTAATGTATTATAAAATTAGCATTACAGTTTTCAATTTTTAACATAAAAACATTAATGTTAAGATCATAAATTTGCTACTAGACTATTATATTGTAATTTTTTTGTAATGTAATACAATGTTAAGAAATATACATTTAGTCTTTTTCTCTGAAATTTGAACCACAACCTCCCAAACCCTTGGAATTTCCAGAGTGGTCAGGGTGACAATGTCCTGTTTTGTTATTTAAGTCTCTGTGAACCATATTGGGGTTTATGCTAATGAGAGGACCCTTGCGGGTGGTGGTGGGGCCTTGGTAGCTTGAGGTTGGGGACTAGTTGCTAGAACAATTCAGGCAGGGTGAGAGAGCTGCAACTTTCAGTCCCATTTGCCCACCTCAGCAGAGAGGAAAGGAACTGAAAATTGAATCAGGCCTACAGTTAGCTATCATAACAGTCCCTAAAAATGAGATTTGGAAAGATATTGGGTTTGTGAAAGTAACAAAGTGCTGGGCGCACAGTGTGCTGAGAGAAGTGATGAAAACCCACCAATAACTTGCCTCAGTGTGAATCTCTTACATTTGTCCATTTCTGAGTTGGCTCTTCAGAGTTATTAACTGAAAATAGTAAGTAAAATTCTTTCCCGAGGTCTTCAAATCATTCCAGCAAACTGTAAAACCTGAGGAGAAATTTGTGGTGGCCTCCTCTCTCCCCAGTTTACAAGGTACAAGGCACAATACTACAAGGGCCCAGGACTTTGAATGTCAGTGCCGGGTGTTTTGCAGAACACATTAACCTGTGGGTCTACACTAACATATGGTACTTAGTGCAAAACTGAATTGCGTTGTAGGAGACCTCGGTAGGTCTGGAGAGTTAGAATACTGATTAGCGTGGAAGAAAAACATACATATGATGTCAAAAATATATACAAAACTTTCCTCCAGCAACCCTCGCCTGGAGCAATGGAGGAAGGGCAGTGTGCAGACTCACACTCTATTCAGAGGAATCTCAAGTAAATAGAATTCAAAATGTACAATAGATATTGTGAGCTGGGAAGAAACTCTTCAAAAGAAAAAGGGGAAAGAGGAAAGGAAGAAAAGGAAAAAGAAAATATATATATTTGTATACAAGGTAGTTAAAATAATTATATAGCTAGCTTCTATTTGTTCCTTGAAAAGAATGGTTTGTGCTAGTTTTGTTTAGACAAGATATCATGCCTATATCCTGTACTCGGAATAACTACTATGAAGACAACAATATGCAGTGTATCAACTATTGTGACCATCCTACTAACCTGTTTTAAAACTCGGTTTCATTGTTTGTTTATCTTTACTTTCTCTTTAAAATAAAAGTGCACAAAACTAGATCAGAGCGTCACACCCCATATCCATGCACATGCTATAGTTTATCAAGAATTACATGTTCAGAACTGTTTTTGAAATTGAAGAGGCTCTAAATTGAAAGGAACTTTTTTTGGGCCAAGAAGCATCATGAAATCATACCTTCAGAAGCTGCCTCAGTAAGCAAACTACGTACTTAGTTTGAAACGACTTTTTCTACTCCATCGGAGAAGTAGTTTATCTGTCCTAGCACTCTAAAGTCAGGCTATGCAGACATTAGTTCATGGTCTTACTGAAGTATAGGCATAATAATTACAAAATTAATATTATTATTAATATTACTATTATTTCTTATCTTCAATATAAATTATTTCACATCTATGTCAAATTGTATTAGTTGATTTTGAGGTCCAGTTCAGGAATTCTTAAATCTTTCAAAAAAAGATAATATTTTGGGGTGTTGAAGAGAGCTGCTGTATAAATTTTGAAAAAAAAAAACCCTAAAAATTGTCACTTATATTTTTAAATTTAATTTTTGTTGGACTTTGAAAGGTTATCATAATATATTTATGTGGCAAAAAATAATGCTACTAAATATGTATAAAACATGGAATGATTTTGATCAAGCTAATTAGCATAACTATTACCTCAACTGCTTATCAAATATATACTCCTCCTGTCCAACTAAAACATTGCAACCTTTGATCATCTTTTTTCCCTTATCCCCCACTTCTGGCAGCCACCATTCTCTCTGTGGCTGTAAATTTGATTTTTCTAGGTTCTACCTATGAGGTCACACAGTATTTGTCTTTCCATCACTGGGTGATTGCATATACCATCATGTCCTTCCTCCATGTTGTCACAAATGAGATAATCTTCCTTATTTTAACAGCTAAATAGTAGTGCACAGTGTGATGGGTATTTTGCCATCTTTTGCGTAATGTACTTGTATTAAAATTTAAAAATAATATCTCCATGCATGCAAATATTTGTTTAAAAATTATTTTATGGAAGAGTGTACTTCATTGTGTGTGTGAATCAAGAGACACAGGGAAGGGAAGGGAGGGGAGGGAACTGAGGTTGAAAAAAGAATTAAGATGTGTTATGTGCTGGTACCAACTCCACACAAGGAAATAAACAATATGTTCTGCCAACATGTACTAATAAAAATTAAATAAAGAAATTACAACCTAAAGCATAAGAAGTGCTACTGATATATCACTTGATTTTAACTGGTAGAATTTTTATAAAAATAAAATTATAAAAAATAAAACTGTAGAAAGCTAACAACCCTCAACCAAAACCTCAATTTTTTTTTCAATTTTGTAGTTAAAGCAGGGCTTAAAGCCATAGAAAGGGATAGAACTTTTCATAAATGGTTTAGAAATTTTGCTAGTCCCTTGAGAAATAGAACTGGATTATCTTTCATATGCCATAAACACAGTTGAAGTTTAGAAGAGTTAAAAAAATAGATGCAACAATTTAAGCTACAGTAATACTAGTAAAAATAACTACATGTATCTTAAAATTTTTGAGGTAGATGATGCTTTCTTAAAATTCATAAGGAAAAGGACTGAGAGAGATGATTAATTACATGAATCTTTCTTCATCAAAGAGAGTGTAAACAATGCTAATAGACAAGTGCCATGCTGGGGGAAATGTTTACAATGGCTATAATTAATGAACAGTAAACATGCGTGAGTGTCTCCTATGATGTGATCCAAAACAGAATTGACTCAGTATGAACATGTGCAGAGATGATGTGGGCATGCAATTCAAAAGGGAAAGACTATGAAGTCTAATGAAAATATAAAACAATCCACACACTCACATAAAACTGACAGAGATCTCAACAATGACACTGCATATTTACCTTTAAATATGAGGAATAAAAAAAGATTGATAGTGTTCATCGATGCCGAACATTGAGGAAAGATTCCAACAAACCTCTCTCTAACATTGATGGAGGGATTATAAAAGCAGACAGCCTTTTTTAGGAGAGTTTTCATTCTTTTCACCTCAGTCATTCTACTTCTAATATCCTTTCAAGAGTAATATATTATGCAATATATAATATGTGTATTTTATTTTTGTATATATGCAAAGATGTGTATGTAATGATGTTTGCTAAAATACTGGAATTAAGACGAAAGAAAAATATCGAAATCCTAAAATTCAATTAGAAAACTAGTTTCAGAATTCATACCAATGAGGCAGAATATCATATTGCTGTTAAATAGAAATAATTAAAATTTTATGGTAAATGAAAATGTATTTAAGGTCTGATTTTAATTGAGAGGGACAGAAGGGGGCCTGGAAAGTGGGTTGCTCCTCTGATTTTAATTGAAAGAGGAAGCTGTCAAACAAATAGTGTAGTATGAATCTATTAGTATGATATAGAATCTGAATGTATAAACAAGTACACTTCATGAACATAAAAAGAACTGCATGGTGTGCCAACTTTTACCTCTGAGTGTAGAGAGTAAATGGAAGCAGAAAATGGAGAGCCGGAGAATAACCGAAGAGGAATCACACACTAATATATATTTATTTGATAATATTTTATTTTATTTTATTTTATTTTTTGCAGCACCGGGGATTGAACTCACGACCTTGCGGCTTGCTGGGCAGGCACTTAGACCGCTAAGCTAGATCCCCAGCCCCTTATTTGATAATATTTTAAAACAGTGCATATTAGGTATATATTACTCATGAGTAGAAAAAATGAAAAGATCTTTCCTTAAAATTCATTTCATTTTTCTGTCGTTATTTTAATCAGAGATTCTAATGCTTCTTAATAAATTCATCTAATGTATATTTTGGTCTTCGAGTGTATAACAGATACTCTGTTAATATTGCCCAAAACCTTCGTGTTTGTCTTTTTAAAATAAAATTGCATCAATGTTAAAGTTTCTTAAAACAATAGCTCATTTTATGTGAGTGACTGGAAGATCTAAATAACTTCAGTATCACACTTGATGAGTTATTGCATCATCGTTTCTAACTAGATTGCAGAAAATATGACAGTAGTTGGAAAGTCACGAGCTATGCAAATCTGTAATGTGCTTAATGCTTCCCTCCATCAAGTATCCTTAGTCATCAAAAATGACGGAAAAATGCTTCTCTGACGATTTCGTCGTAAACATTTCTGCCAGTTTGCCCTCACGCCTTATCACGAAACGTCCCTAGTTGTAGCAACATGGCTGACGTTCCCTTACTAATCGGTGGATCTGCAGGAGACGTTTGTGTGAGTGGAACATCAGAAGAACCCATAACATAATATCCAGTGAGAGCTGATATTAGGGCTACAAAAATGAACTGGAGCTAAGAAAATAGGCGTACTAAATATTTTTCTGTTAGTATATAGCGCCACCCAGTGTCATAGAATTCTCAGTGGTGCTCTGCACAGTAGGCTGTTGTGCCAAGGCATAAATGGCACTGTGAACACTCCATCTTAAGGTGTTAATGTTTGCACAAGGATGTTGCATAGCCTATCTTCCGGCAAACACGAAGCGGAAATAAAACAGTGATAAGACCAAACCGAAACGGTCATCTCAGTCTCCACATAGTGGTGGTTTTTCACTGCATTTCTTGAAAAGGTTCCAGAAAAATTGCTTTATGTACTCACTGTGTATTGCAAACTACTTTAAAACATTCCAGAAACATAATTTTAGAGCGATGGTACATTCAGAAATAGTTTACATTTCTGCATGTCTAAAATGTTAACTTAGAATTAAGATTAAAGGTGAAAATGGAATTGAGTGTAAGAAAAAAAAATACAGTGAAAGTTTTGATTTTCTGCAGTGATTCTTTCCATGAGTGACATTTCAGAAAGATGCTACTTAGCAGTTAAGCAGAACAATTAGACCATAAACATTTATATTAAGAGAATCTAGAAAATAAATGTATCAAAACAGACAATGCTTCATTACATCTTTGTTGAACCTATAAGCTGAAGTGATAACAGTAATATTAAGTTTTCCTTTGTCCATCAATATTCAGCACTTACACAAGTTTAAATAGAATAAATGGTTCTGTACATTTCTCATTTTATTCTATCTTGAGTGTTCATGATCTGTACTTCTCCTTTTTGTACTGTTTTTTAAAGTTTGACTCCATTGTAGCAGAAAATATATACCTCTTCAACTGAGTCAGCTTCTCCTTTGCATGGTCTGCAATCATATCAAACTTTGATTGCCTGTAGCCTACATAATTTTATTCAGGCTCTCTTATTGTACCCACATTGCTTTCATTCCTTGTACCTGAGATATTTTATTCATCACTTAGCAAATGTGATTGCTATCATTCTTGCTGTTTCTGCTCTTATTGCTATGCTGAACTCCATGTTCTTTTATTTTCCAGGTCCTGTGTTATTAGAGTACCTTGACTATTTTTGCTATGTTTCTTCGTTTGTTCTTTTCATTTTCATGCTGTCATTAACATTTAGGCCCTTTTGACTTCATATTGTCATTACAATTTTCATGTACATAATCTCATCTTCTTGCTCTCTAACCTTCACAGAACAAAATTGTTGCATCAAATGTCTTTCTCACGGCCTTTCAAGTGTCCTGTACACTGTTTAAAAGTGAAAGTCATGTCTTCTAAGGTACATTGCTATCAATATTTGCTACAACAAGCATTTATTTGAGCGGTATGATGTTGTTAATGAAGTAACTAAATAGAAATGCAGGACAAATTACTCAGAATGAGTAAAATTTAATGCCTTAGGTGGAATGATCCATGGTATGTACATTACTTTGGTATTGGGGACTACATATTAGATTCAATAAAATATTTTGAAATAACATTGTCCACTAAAATGGATTTAAAAATTCTTCCAAACCCAAAGCAGAGGAGAAATGTAGATTCTAAAGAGAGAAGAACACTTCCAGGGATCTGGTTAAAGAGTAAACGGAGTCAATATTATGTAGCAGTTTCCAGGTTTAAGCAAAAAAAAAATACTGATCTGTGATTACTGATAGAAACCAAAGTAGGATATATGGGCAGACCAAACAAGAATGTACAACAAGATCACAAATATGTAAAAGTAAGCCTAGTCAAATTCCAAAGCACACTTTTTGTTCAACTGATTTAGATCTATCTTTTGTTTCTTGGAAAGAAACAAATAGATTTTATTAGCACATATTTTATCATCATTCATTTTGCAGCTTTAATATAGTGAACATTATATGTTCAAAAAATGAATGTGAACTTTTTCCTTTTAAATAATTTATCCATGTACATTCTCTCAATAAATTTCTTTGCAGCACACAAATGTGGGAAAAGATGAATGTCTCCTGGCATTTAGTGTCAAGGCTTTGATGTACAGATTGGGAAGGGTGGAGAAAGGTAAGCAATAGTGAGCTCTTAGGAGATTTCTGGTCAAGATGGCTTTGTGAATTTATATATCACTTTCCTTTGCTTGCAAACACGACAAAAGTATAATAAATTATTTTCATAAGTTATTACTATTACCATGAATATGCTATTCTGAGCAGAAGCATCATCACATTTTAACTCCTGTTGGATAAATATAATGCAAAGCAAAGTGTCCTTACTAGAGTAGAGGACAAGAACCAGGCACTACATGAAAATGAAGACCAGAATTGATCTTCCTATCCATGAAAAAAGAGGACTAACATGCATTTAGTATTTCTGGGATGATGATTTTTATAAGACTGTAAACCTTGAAGAAAGAAGAAAAGTTTTAAAAAAATTATTCCACACAAGACAGGACTGAGATGAATTGTTAGCTCAGTGACTTCATTGAGAATATCCTAGAGCATTACAACAAGAGAGCCCACACTGTTCTTGATTTTCCATGGGCTTTATGAAGTCACTTGGAAGCCAATGGAAAACCAATGGACAAAAAAGGAAAGTGGGAAGAGAAAGGAACAAGGCAGGGGAAAGGATGGAGATTCCTGCGGTGAGATATCAGAAAATCAATACCTCAGAGATAGGAATGAATAAATGAAATGAAACTCCCTATAGCACTATAATCTCCAGGCTAAGCACAAAGACAGATATAATGAATGGGATGAATGTACTGAGAAATTCCATAAAATGTAGTGTAGACTAAGAATGAGATGAAAAATGATAAAGAAGAATCAAGTCATAGAGAGTATACTTGTGAGGCAAAGGATTGGTAATGGAAGAAAATAGGAGGAAGAAAGCTTATTTAAAAATAAAAGTACTGAGGAATTCTCAGATTGAAGAATTACTTGAGTTTTCAGTTTGAAATGACACACCCAAAGGCTAAATACAATTAATCCATTTCTAGTCCACTATAATGATATTGCAGAACATTGCAAGGAAAAGTCTCTAAAGCTAATAGAGGAAGGAAAGAGTAAAACAAATCAAAACAAAACAAAAACAAAAACTAAAAGCTAAAAACTACATAGGAATGACCAATTGTCTAAAAACAAACTTAGCATCAACACAAAATGATGTCAAATGGCAATAAAATGCTATATTCAAAGGACTAAGAGGAAATGCAAATATACATGCAGGAGGACACATGCTTATTTTTTATTGTGTCCTCTACTTGTCCTTCCTTAAATAAATGAAAACATGCAGAGAATAAAATTTTAACAAAAGTGAATTTTATATATTTATAAAATACAAAATAGTTCTAAAAATCCAATTATTTAGCTGTTCAATCTAAATACTATTTATGTCTTAGAAATTTCCATAAACTTGAATGTCACTTTAAGAACAAGTGTTCTAACTTATTTTCTGCAATTAAAAAAAATTAATGAAGTGATCTATTTAAATTATAGTTGCATAGGAAAAACATTCATTAGGTTCTTGTTATTTATTGCTGCATAAAAAAGAAAAACATCAAAGTAAATGGCTTAAAATAATTCATTTTGTTCCCACTACACTGTAGAGGAATTTAGAAAGTATTCAACTGAATGATTTGTATCTGAGTGTGGTTATCAGCTGGTGGCTATAGGAGCAGGATTATCTTCTCTAAAATAGAGTTCAACTTAATGTAGGTATGTTACATATCCTTGGATACCATCTTTCTCCGCATAGTCTTATCCTCCAGAGTCTGGACAAATTCTTTGCTTCATTTTTTTTTAAAACAGTTTAACCAGTAAGCACTTCTAGCTTCTTGCCTGGATAGGTCCTTCTCTAGATATCAGTTCATTAAAAACATTTTCTATCCTCCACATGATCATAGACACCAGATTCAGTGAACATTCCACCAAGCTGTCTTTCTGTGCCCACAGCCCAATTTCCTTACTCTCCTTCCAATCCTCTTGGGTCCCTTCCTGGCTCCTTTCACTGCATTATAGTGACAGCATCTTGCATGACACATAATCAATCAAAACCCGTTTCTTCAAATGTTCAAGTCAGAGATTAAGAGAGGGTTTATTTTTGATTACGTGGTATTGGCTAAGACAATTGATATTAAACCTTCACTTTCAAGGTGACCTTTTTACTCAAACACCTTGTACCTCTCTCTCCCTCCCTCCCTCTTTCTCTGCCACTTTCTCTCCTATCTCTTAGTCTTTGAGTATCTTTCTCTCTCTTGCTGTCTTAATTTCCACATGACATCTTATCCTCCCTGAGTGTCTTCCTGAGTCTAAACTTGAAACTTTTTACTGAACAGTGGTGTCAGGTAATAGCATTTCATACAATTGAGCAGCTTTCTTGTGACAGCCATCAAATACTTCAAGGTAGCAGACGGCAGCCTCCAGAACTGGTGCAGCCTCACTTTTGTTATAGCCTATTGAACAGTGCAGGCACAGGATCTACTGGAACAAAAAAGTTACGTAAATAAAGGGAGCAACAACATTACATTACAGATAAATCTGTTTGAAATAGTGTGACCTTGTTTGGAAAATGTAATTGATCCCAAATATAATTTAAATACTTACATATTTGAACAAAATATTCAAATACATAATTGAAATTAACAAGTTGCTAATATAAACATTCTAAAAGAAATAAAGAACTTCCGGAAAGATGACAGAACAGTAAACAGCAGGGTGAACAGTCTCTCTGAGAGAAACAGTTCAGATGCTGGAATACAATATCAGCATGAAGAAGACAAGAAGGAGAAGACAAGAAGGAAAGAAGTAGGTCCCCTGGACCCAGGAAGAATCTAAAATAGGAATTGAAGCCCACAGAGAGAGAAAAAAGAAAAACTTAAACAAAGAAGAAGATGGTGGATGGCAGCACCTTATCCTGGAGCTGGACTCACCCTGCAAGAAGAGCTGCTGAGCCTGGGGACGCATGGTCACGGTCAAGCCCAGAGGTCTCTGGAGAGGCGTGGTGGTGGAAGAGAGTGGTGGACACAGATATCTGCGCTGGCTGGTGGTGAGTGCAGGGGACTCGACCCTCCCATGGGAGAGAGCAGTTGGCCAGGAGCCATTTTGGAGTCAGGCAGGATAAGCCTAGGGCCAGGACTGCTGCTGGCTTCTTCCAGCAGCTCCAAGTTGGGGGCAGACCTGCAGAAGTTGCTTGACTGAGTCCTGCTCCCATGCGTGTTCCAGACAACATCACATAGGTTCCTAACCAGCTTAGATCCACAAGCCCTGGTGGGCTCTGCTCTGGGGCAACCTCCAAGGGCCCTTGTAGGCTGGTACCCAGCTCTGTGCAGAAGCACAGGCACCCACCATCAGATACCCGTAGCCTGCACTGGCTAGAAAAACCAAACAGTCTCGCTTCAGAGAAATTGTAGCTAATGCTAGAGGTGCTTTGGACCACACTGCCCATGTGTATGGAAGAAACCAGGAATATGTCAAGACAAACAAGGAAAAGGCAATCTATGGCATCCAACTCAAGCTACGCAAGTACAGAAGAGGTAAACACAGAAGAGATCAGGAGTCCCACACATGAAATGTCTGAAGTGATGGCAACTGAAGTAAAGAAACAACTTCATGAGGCTATGAAACAAATTGGAACAGAAATACCATCCCAGGTAAAAGAAGATATGAAAAACATAATAAAAGAATTACTAAGCATCTCTAAAAATGACACAGATTAAAAAAATACAGGAGCATAGGAAAATGAGGGAAGCCATGAATGAACAATATAAGAGAGACATAGAATGCATAAAACAGATTCAAAGAGATATCCAGGAAATTAAAAACTCCGTTGAAAGCTGGCAAAACCACTTGAAGGAAACTGAAGTTAGACTTTCAAACCTTGAAGACAGTTTGCAGCTTGTGATTACAAAAGGAAAGATCTCTTAAAAATAACAGGAATCAGGAAGTAACAATTCAATGACTGCAAGACAATTCAAGAAACATAACTTAAGAATTAAAAATGTGAGTGAAAAATCAGGGGTCAAGTGACATCAAGACCTTATATACAGAAATCATTTCTCAGAACTTCTCAAGGGAAAAGGAAGTAACATACAAATAAGTGAGGTATATAGAACTCCAGCTAGCCATGACCAAAACAAATCTGCACCCAGACATATAATAATCAAGATCCCAAAAATTCAAAACAAGAACAGAATATTAAAAGCTGTTAGAGAAAAGAAAAAGATCACTTAAAAAGGAAAACGCATATGAATCACAGCAGACTTCTAAACATAGACCATTAAGTCAAGAAGAGGCTGGAGTGAAGTATTGCAAGTCCTGAAAGAAAACAACTTCCAACCCAGACTGATGTAAACCTGCAAAACTTTCTTTCAAAATTAATGGAGAAACAAGATACTTCCATGACAAAGAACAACTCAAGGAATTCATGACCACCAAACCAAGCCTATAAAGAATACTTAAGGACATTTTAGAGAGAGATAAAAAGAACCACAGTATCAGGAACAATGTCAGAGGGGGACCATCAAGTGGGGCCAGTCAATGGAATGGAGAGGAAAAATAGGGAGCCAATGGTAGGAAAATAGCATGGCAGAGACAACACAGTGCGAGACGGTCATAACTATTAATGTAGATGGCCTCAATGCACCAATAAAAAGAAACACATGCCGAGTGGATTAGGAGACAGGATCCATCAATATGCCCTATACAAGAAGCACATTTAACTAGAAAGAAAATTCATAGACTGAATGTTAAAGGAGAGAGAACAATCCTCTATGTGACAGGGAGCCAGGAAAAAAAAAGTAGGGGTAGCTTACCCATCAACTGCAGAATGGATAACAAAGACATGGCATTTTATGTGGTGAAAACCTACTCAGCTATAAAGAAAGATAGCCTCAAGGCTCTTGTAGGTGGATGGAGGCAACTGGAGATCACGCTCATGGATGAAATGGTTCAGAGTCACATGGGTGAATTTCGTGTTCTGTCCTTAGGATAATAAACTAAAGGAGTTGGTGGGATCCAAAATGCATAATACATATTGGGAAAGTCAAAGGGGAGGAATTATCTAAAAAGGGAAGGAAGTGACCACTGTTAATCTATGATTTGAAACTCATATTGTCTTCATTGTTCTGATTAGTTTCATTTTATTCTAATTTGTTTGATTTTATTATAACTGGTAGCATGGACAGCTATTTCAAAGATAACAAAATATATAATTGCAGCCATCAATGATGTCCAGTTATCTTGTTTTGAAACCCTGTATTGCTCTCATTGTTTCATTTTGATTGATTTACTCTATTTTGTGTTTGATTGTATTATGTCTGAAGGTGTAGGCAACTATTCTGAAGATAACCAGAAGTGTTATGGTAGGCACTGCGGTTTTACTAGTATCTTGAAGTTCCGTATTGCTTACATTGTTCTGTTTTGTTTGTTTTGTTTTGTTTTTTGTTTTTTACTGTTTGTTTTTCATTTTATTCTATTCATTTTATTTTATTTATCTCTGATAGTATGGGCAGTTATATTGCAGATAACAAGAGGCATAGTGGTAGTCATTATTGATCACTTTTTAACCCTGTTTATAAGTCATGTACCATGTTCATTGTTTTGTTGTGATTGACTCTACTCTTATATTTTGTTTGGTTGTATTCTCTTCAAAATAAAAAATAAAAATAAAAAAATAAAATTTTCTAAGCAAACTGTAAAATTTGATGAATATTTAGTGGAATTTTGTCTTAGTATCACTCCTACAGGGTGTTATTATAAAGACATATTTTAATATACAAATAAAATTACCCATAATAGTTTCAGGGAGTGAAAAATGACCTTCTTATGGTTCTCTACTTTCTGTAGCTGGGCTATAAATTAAATTGACACAAGATAGATTAATTGAAAGCGTATTTAATTACATAAATAAGTACAAGAGCCCAACAAAGTGTGAGAGTCAAAGACGAATCAGCAGATTGGATGTTTTACAGCATCCTGAGTTACAGAAAAGACAGGAGGAAAATGATATGAGTTATGGGAAGGGGAAGGGAGAAATTGTACACTGAGAAAAAAATCTATTTACACACATGAAAAAGATCTCACTACAAGTTATCCAGGGGGAAACCCCAGAAAAAATAGGTGCTAGATTGTGTTGGTTTAGCGTCAGCTTCCAGAGTTAATGTTCCTTAGTTATAAGAGTCTTCACAATTGGTAAGGATCTGGAGCAGGTGATTCTTTGAGGCAATTCTTGCAGGTGATTCCTAGGCAGTGAAGCAGGACTTAGAGCGAGTCTGCCTAACTTGATGCTCACAAGTGCCCTCAGCTGGAACTGATCAGTACAACAAAAGTCATTTCCGCCACTCCTTCAAAATAAGAGTAGAAGAATCTACACGGCTAATATGGGTGTAGATTTGTTAGCAGAATGATCCCTTGAGAAAGAATTTGACTGTTAATCTTTCTAGTTTTTCCCACTAACTAATGTCCAGAGGCTACTTGACTCATGATGGAGTTACATCCCGATAACCCTATCATAACTTGAATTCGTCAAAAGTCAAAAATACATTTAATACACTTTGCTTGTGTGGCTAGTTGGGAGCTCTGGCCTGTTGTTGCTGCCAGTATTGCAAAAAAAATTCATCAGGTATATTGGGATCCGGGAAGACAATCATCATTATAAATTGAAAAGTGGGTTCTACTGAATGCGGTCACTTTTACACAGTTTAAAAATTTTAAGTTCGCCGGGGATCTAGCTCAGTGGCCTAAGCGCCGGCCTGGCAAACGTGAGGTCATGAGTTCAATCCCCAGTGCCGCAAAAAAACAAACAAAAAAAAATTAGTAAAAACTTTAAGTTGATCCAATAAGAGTTGGGATCATGTTATTTTCTTTATGTTTTTGCCATTTTATTATTTATTTATTCATTTATTTTTGTTAGTACATGTTTGCAGTACATAATAATGGCATTTATCGTGGGGAGTTGGCATATATACATAACACATTTTAATTATTTTGTCTCCTTCCCCTCCCCTCTCTCCTTGTTCTCTCCGGTTCTTCATCCCCTTCCCACTTGAAAATGCTCTGTTTCCCTTTCGTTCTTTGATTCTTTTTTAAAAATTCACTTTCTCTTCCATCCCTCCCCTCCTCCATCTCTTTTTCCCACGTCTTTGAATTTCATTTTTTTCCTTTGAATGTATAAGAAGAAAGGTGAGCCAATGTGAACAGTTTAAAAGCAGAATTTGTAACCCATTTTACATCATTATAAAAATGATTATTTTGTGAATGACATTCTGTATTGTTTGGATAATAATTCATTTGGTTTGCCTAATTTAAAAAGAAAATTGACTGTTGTCATAGTTAGAAAATGCTCTTCACAGGATGTATATTTATCATTCCTTAAGAAATAGTCATACTGATAGATATGGAATTTATATTTTTGCACTCACAGCAAGATTCATTTGGTACATGTTTCACCTTTACCTTTCAGTTTTAATATTATTTCAACATTATTGTTTGGTTTCACATTTTCATTGATCTTAGTCATAATTTATCATGCTATGAGGTCACAGCAGCTGATTAGTAATACAAGGATGATTTCTTATGAGCCCATTAAATGCTCCATTATTGAAATTTATTTTATTTTTATTTTCTGTGCTTTACCAGTACAATTATGCAGTTGCAGTTCTATTCAGATTTCTGCAGTTTAATAAAATTGACATATGCAATGCTGGAAAAATTCAACTTCATGAAATATAATAGTAGAATAAGCAAACAATCATTAAATAACAATCCTTTAAAAGTTCACTCAAAATGCTCCTAAGAAACAATAAAAATGAGATAAATTCAATTTCCTTTTCTAGATGCTGCCATATTCCAGGTAACTCACAAGAGAATATGCTGACTTAATCACCTGGAGAGCACGGCATGAGGCCCTCCGAAGTCAGGCTGAAGTCAACTCTGTAGTATCAAAATTCCCTTTCACATAAACACACTTTCTCTGACTACTCAGCACGATATCCAGTAAGTGCAGATATGAGAGGCTAACAAAGAAAAAATGCTGTTATTTATTATTCAGTACTCTTCTGAGGTCCCTTGCCACTTGGAGTTAGCATAGTTCTGGATGAAAAATTTAACTCTCAAAAGTTCATTCTTGGAACAACCAAATCAATCCATGCACGTAAATTAGGAAAAGAAACATTAAAAGCTTGGAAGTTTTTTTTTCCTTCTTCTTCTTCTTTAAATGCTTTGATTAAAAGGTAGCAAACAATGACTTTGTAAATAATTCTTTTACTCCTTCAAATGCCACTGGAATCCATCTGCATGAAGTTTTGCAGCCAATTGCCAGCAATCCATAGGCATATCTGCTGTGATGTGGACCTCCATGATCCCCAAAGGTGCATGAGTCAAAGGCTTTGTCCCCAGAATTACAATGCTACTGAGAGGGAGTGGGAAGGTTAAGAGGGGTAGCCTAGGATGAGGTCTTTCCTTAAACTTCTTTACTCTTTTAGAGGTGAGTTGAAAAGGAGTGTGAATTCAAATGTAGACTTGTCATTTTCATTCTGTCAAAAGATAAATTATCTCCAAATTATTTTAAAGATCTGATTGCCTTTTATTTACATTGCTAGAGTCAGGAACCAGCTCATTCTGTAGAATACTGTAAATGTTCAATGAACTAAACAGAGGAGGTTTGCTTTATAAACAGAAAAGGGCTGCAAGGCAGACCCAGGCAACAAAGACATTGGTCATTTCAATACTACTTCCTTTGTTGGGCTAAAGTAGAATTTTCTCTTTTGCTTTTTTCTTGTAGATTGGAAGCCCTTGGGAATTTGGAGAAAACTGGCCTGTTTCAGAGCTCACTTTGCTCATGAGAAACGTGCTGAAACTCCGTTGTGGTTTGTTCTATTTAACCTCTTTACTCAAAACAGAAAACACATTTTTAGGTTGGCTGCTGAATTAGCTTCTATTGTGACATAAGAAACTACAAGAAATTTCATGGCAAGACACTGATTATGATAGGAATGGAGTCAAGACTTGACTTATTTGAGTCCTCTGTTAATGGCTTCATGGAGCTTCTGTGAAAATTTCAGCAAGACTGAATTCCCATCGTGGCTTTGACTGGGCAAACGAGTCTTCCAAGCTGCCTCAGGTTGCTGGCATAATTTATTTTCCTCGTGACTGTATAATCTACAGTGTCTTCTTCCTTCACTGAGGTCAGCAGGGAAGTGAGTCTTTGATCTCAGGGAGATCACTGGTCCTTGTTTTAAGGGCTTTAACCTGATTATGTCAGGCCCAACTGGATAATCTCCTTTGATAAATCCAGAATGAAGTGATTCAGCATCTTAATTATATTTGCAAAATGTCATCATCTTCACTGTGTTCTGTTGACTACCAGTGAGTTTGGTTGTGTTTCTCAAGCAGGAAGGATTATACAAAGTGGTAAGACCTTGGAGGTCACCTTTGGAAATATGTGCTAGAGCTAATTTAAGAGAAACTATTACACTGACATAATGAAAGTGGATAACAAATGCTCATCGAGTCATTTTCTTCCATTGCAAGTCTGTGGGCTTTGCCAGGTGTGCTGGTGCACACTTGCAATCCTAGAACTCCAGAAGCCTGACATAGAAGGATTACGAGTTGGAGCCATTCTGGGAAATTTAGCAACACCCTATATCAAAAAACAAACAAACAAACAAACAAACAAATCAGCTAGAGATGTAGTTCTCTGAGAAGGTCCTGGGTTCAATCTTCAGTTTAGCAAAGATTAAAAAAAAAGAAGAGAAAGAGAAGGGTTTATGGGTTTGTTTCACTCAAAAATTATAAATATAAGGTAAAAAAAGTGATGATGAGTAATATGACACATTCATGTTCACTTACAATTAAATATTTGAAGAAGCATATGCAGGATTAATGACTAAAGGACATTAGCTTTGTTTCTCCCTGATATTTTTAGTAATGAGAATATTAATATCAGGACATAGATTGCAAAATAGTAACAATAACAATGAAGACTACAATCAAGATATTTGCCTCCATGTCTTTACATATTTCTGAATATGACAAACTTGCAAACTTGAAACAGCACAGTGTTTTGCTTTCCTTTTCTTTTTTCTTTTGTCACACCTCCATTGGCTATGGTCCAGTTCCCTTCTCCTTTCACCTTGATTGGCCATTTCTGCATCTTTACTGACAACAGTGCATCTAAGAAGGAGGCACTATTCTTTTGCTCTGTGCACCCAAGTCCTGCCTCTTCTTCATGTTTAAATAAGGTCATCCTGGAAAACCTTTTAGAGAGTATTTCTTCTGAATTCCCACTGTTCTTAGTTGTGGTATCATTTGTGCGCTCTTACAATTTCACCTTTATCTGAGATATTTGGATATGCAAGAGTGGATGTATGTGACAAACTTACTAACATTCCTAAGATTTAGTATAAATTCAGTTAATTATAAGTTAAATATGTGTGTATATGCCTCTTCCATATCACTTAATAAATTTTCTAGAGGCAGAAATTTTTCTCTTGCATGGCACTTTCATGTTGCCTTATAAAACTATAATGCATACAATAAAAAGATTGATTTTTTTGTGTTTAAAAGTAACACATGGTGGTGCACAATATTTTAAATTAATATATTTTATTTAACTTTATTATAAAATACATTTTATAGAGAGATGAATTTTATACTATTAGCTAGTATAGGGTATAGTATATCAAGTGTAGTATACTTGATAGTATAACTCATATAGGCTGGTGTAGTATATGAAAATAATAAGGTAAAAGTTATCAGATCAGCATAAGTTCATAATTATTTTCTACATCTCTGGTAGTGATTTATTGCTCCTTTAAAACCTTTAAAGCCCTTTACATTTAGTATTTTTAAATATTTTTACAAATTTCATATGAAATTTAAAAATTATTTTATTTAAATTACCTTTATTTGTTGTCTTATTAGTAGTATTACAAATGAAGAATATATAAAATTGCATTAAAACTTGTAGTTAATATGGCTTAATTGTGGGTTTTTCTAAACATTTTCTACCTTTATTTTCCTTTTATTAACTTTTTACTTTATATTTTAGTGAGATGAATGCTTTCTAATAATTTAGTCTATTATAATTTAGTACTTTTTCATCTTTACTTCTTGGATATTTACAATTTTTAAAAGACGATACTCACTAGGTTAAAAAAAAGCCACCCTTGTGTGTGTGTGTGTGTGTGTGTAATCTATTCTGCACCCTTTACTTTCATATAAACCAATTGTAGTTCCCATCACATCCTCACAAACTTTCATATATAGTATTTATATTCTAAGTGGCAAAATTGCTTTTTTCACATTTGCCACTTTTCTAAACTCAGCATGGTGGCGCATGCCTTTAGTCTCTGTGTTTGGGAAGTTAAGGCAGAAAATTAAAGTTTTGAGGCCAGTCTGAACAATTTAGTAAGACATTCTCAACAAATAAACAAACAAATAAATAAATAAATACTATATTTTGATTTTTGAACATTTCTGTCTACAATTTCTTTCTACTATTTTTGATCATTTAACTTTTTTCCTGAACTTTTTTATTGAAATGACCATAACCTTGAATTACACTTGAGAAATTAAGCATAAATCTGTGACTAAGGTCAATATGTACCTTTTCTACACCCAGATGCCTCCCTGCATCCCTTTTTAATCAAACTTCACCCTGCCTCCAACAACAATAACCAGCATTCTGACTTGTTTCAGCATAGATTGGTTATTTTTTCTTATTCCTTCTTTGAATTTTATTTCTATTAGTGTATATTTGTGATTTAATAATTACATCCATCTTGTGGAATTGGGACATATACATGTCTCATCCAAATCGTTTTTATTTCTCCTTCCACTCCTCATCCTCCTATCTCCCCCACTTCTGCATTGGTCTCATCTGTTATCCATATTTTCAATTGCGATTTTTACGTACTGGATTTCCATATTTTTCTTTCCATGATTTCTAATTGTTTGCCAAAATGGTCATTTGTATTTTGTATTGCCTTGTAATATTCAATTAGCTTTTTTTTTTTTTGGTTCTTTAAGCTACTGAGCATTTTATTAACTATGTTATAAAATTCTTTTTAAACTCACTACATTTTTGATCATATTTGCGTGTTTATTATTTAATTTCTTCAAAAATTTTGAACATTTGGTTTTTGAGTTCTTTACCTGTAATTTTCTCTACTTTACTGAAAGGGAAATCAACTTTTGGGGAGGTAAAGGTTTTTGGAGGCAACTTGTTGTCATATTTCTTACATACCACTTTCGTGTTCAAGGAAGTTCAGCTACAGTGGAAAAACTCCATCACCATTGTGGAGATCTCTATATCTTTCTGTGATGTGTCCTTGGGTTTTGTTTTGTTTTGATGTTTATATCCCTTTTCAACATACATATTTTTTGGGTCTGCATAGTGTGTAACCTTCTGGGACCTTGATCCCCATACCACCCGGAGAGGAAGAAGCAAACTATAGCCATATTGATTACACAAAAACAAATCAGATATTGACATAGAGTAGAATCTAATTAAAGGCAACAAATATACCATCATTAAAAATAGAAATTGATAATAATATGGTCAAAGAAAAACTTATTATTGACATATCATAAAAATAAAACAACTATCATCCTTCATAATAGAACAGATCAAGCACAAAGACTAGTTATAAAGATCCACTAAAAACAATAATTATACCATATTTAAAATAAAAAGAAATCAGCAATAATAGCATATGTTAAACTAAATAGCTAAAAATTAATAAAGCTTAAAATAATAAAAATGGCAGGCATGGGGAAAGGCAAAAATGGAAGAAGTAGTATTTGAAAAGGGAAGATAAGGAAGACAGAAAAATGAGATTTAAAAATCCAATTAAAGAATTAAAGCAAGTAATAAGAATTAGGTAAAAATAACAAAAACCAAGAATAATAAAAGAGGAATGAATAAAATAAAGAGCAAATTCAGTTTAAGAAGGAAACAAACAGGAAAACAACAAAACAAAAGAAAAATTAGTCCAAAAGATTTTTCTGCCCTGAGGTATTTGGATGCATGGATTTGTCTAGGGCCTGTGGTATTGAAATTCATCAGATACAAGGGAGGGATATGAGTCACAAGTAGTGTCTTTTGTATTTCTACATCTACTTCTTTGCTATGTGAATGCTAAGTCGCATCCTATCTTTCCTGCTGGGCTTGATCAGTCAGTGGTGTACTGAGTCAAGGCTGTATTTACAACAGTGGCTTTTAGTATTTGTACCCTTCTGTGTGCTCCAAGCCACTGCTATAAGGCCTAGTTTTGTGGCCTGTGGCTAGTGATGTGTCCAACTTGTTCCAGAGGTCCCTCTGTCCATACACTCTGTGATGTGGCAATTGTTCAAGCCAGGGCATATCACTTATCACGTTGGCAGATAAAAAAAGTAAACACAACAACGAGTTATATGCTATAAGTAGGCTGTGAGGAGCCCACACAGTACACTGGATATAATTCCAGCCTTTCCAGACCTAGTCTTTTAGAAATTCACAGTTAAGAAGCTTGGCTTCATTCAACAGAAAACAGGACCATTCTATCCTCCACAGCTTGAGTTCACCACTGCTTAAACTTCTCCAGGGGTCTATGACTCCTCTGTCTCCTATCTGCAACTGTTTCTTGTGGCTGTCTCTCACCTAGTCATTGTGATGGAATGGCATCAAAGACATTGAAGTGTGGTTGTTCTGTGACTTCTGATTCCAGGAGTATCTCGGTCTTAAACACTACGTGCTTTCCTCAAAAGCTCCTAACAAAAAATAAATATGGTGGATACTGCAATTAATTTTAATGGTGGCCTTAACAGGAAATAAATATGGTGGACACTGTAATTAATTTTTTTCTACAACTCTGGTCTGCCATATGGAAAAAGTCATTTTCAAAGTAAAACCTTACATTCCATTAGTAACTTACAGTAACTATGGATTTTTCTTGGAGCTAATGCTGCCAATCCATTGTCACTGGAACTGCCAATCCTCCCTAGGTTTACCTTGGGTTTGAGAGCCAGGTCCCCTTCTCTGGAAGCAGGAGTGCTGCAGCTGCTTTGTTTATTTTCTCTGCATGATCTTCAGTTTCTCTGTGATTTCGCGATTGCTTGTAGTCTTTCTTGATTCTCAGAATTCTTCTTGTCTTTCTCTTCCAGGTGTCTGGAATATAGGTCATGGAAAGTCAGTGGTTTGTTGCCAGCTTTTTCTCCACCATCTTTTCTTTCCCCCATTTAACTTTTAGACTTTGAATGAGCCTAGACTACAGACTTTTTTCCTCTATAACTGCGTTTAATGGAATTTTCTATTTTTGTTTGTATTTTGTTGCTATTTTTGTTATATCTTATTCCAGAGGAGGAACACTGATAGACACTGATTAATTTTCCTTGCTAAGCCAATCTTTACTCTCTTATTCAACTGGTTTCTTTCTAATACTAATGTTTTGACCTAAACATACTTTCAAACTAAAGTGTTCTTGCCATTTTTGACATTCAGGATTATTGGTTCATAATGTATTGCATTTATTTTCATATTTACCTATTCTCTTTTATAGTTTTTTCTCCCAGTGTGTTTTCATGATTTAATTTTTTGGCTAATCTCATACATCATTCTAATCCTTTAAAATGCTTCTTTGATTATCATTGCCTCTTATGGCCGATTTTCTCTTATTCCCAGTTTCTTTAGCTCACTTCAATACCTGGAGTAGTCAGCCAATTAAAATATGTCAAGCTGTCAGAACTGGTTTCCTTCAGCAGGCAAAATCTGCCAAGTTTCCTTCTATTTAAAAAATCACTTACAATTTTTCTTCACATGCATGACATTAATTTTTTGCTCAAATATAATTTCTCTGGATGAAATACAATGTATTGGAATCCTTTCTCTGGAGAAGTTGTATTTCTGTGGTCTAGTAACATAGTCATGCTGTTGAAAATGTCTTTCTCAAAGGATTATCATCTTATTCACAAAATACATTTAAATGTAAGTCTAGGTTTGGAATATTAATGATTAAATAACCATTTCTAATAAATAGTATATGTTATTAAATATAAAAATATCTCTAAAACATTTATGTAAGAAATACCACCACACACAAATATTAAGCTAGATAATCATCAAATACTTGTTCATTGTTGGCAAAATCCTTTGAAGTCATGAGAAAATTGATTACCAAAAAACATTAATCTGCTAACTTACTGAGATTTCGCTGCTTTTATGTAAGTTTTATTTTAAGTAGGTAAGAATAGCAAACAATTTACTACAGAGATAAACGAAACCTGTAGTGAGTCAAATCTTCATAAGAAATAGGGAGAGAGATATTACAGTTTTTCAGTAAACATTAAAGAAATGGAAATTTATAATTTCAAAAGCAGTGCTCATTGAGAAAGCAAAGCCTCTTTGACAACCTAGAGGAAGTGAGGGAGAATCCATAAGGCTGTGTTTGGGAATGATGTTGCAGGCAGTTGAATGAGCAAATAAAAAACCCAGACTATGTGTTCAACAAACAAGGAGGCCAGTGTGTGGAGAGCAGTATTTGCAAGAAAGTAAATAGGAAGTGAATTTAGGTATATAATACTGACCATATAAGGTGTGTCCTAACACATTGCTGTAAGTATCTTGGGCTTAACTTTTAAATGAGATATAAATGTATCTCAAGCTTCCTGTAGAAAGAGGAAATAATTGAACTTTATTTGCTTCAAACCTTCTACTGTGGACAGCAACACAAATACACAAAACTGCTTAAATCACACACAAAGGAAAATAAATACATGAGATATAAGCTCTATAATGTAGAATAAACACCTACATAAACACCACAGAATTTTGCCATGTTTTCCACACATTGGTTGCCTTTTGAATCAAATCTTATTTCTGCTCTTAGAATACATTTTATTTCAACATGTATGGTATTGTTCTCATTGTTTCATAGTTAGTTATACCAAATAATAGTACATCTCTAAGCGTTATTAATTTTCCTTATTTTGACGTTTCTATATATTAGACTATTCTATGTAGGGTATTATGCCAATTTCTTTAACTAAATTATCTTTATGACATGACTTTTCCCTTCACCATGTAGTAGTTTGAAGATGTAATTTGTTCATTTTTATTGCTCCATAAATTATATTTTATATTTGTTTGTCCTGCTTTTGATAGCTACTTTAATGTTTTCAATTTGGGGCTATTATGAACAATGCTGCTAGCAATATACATGTGCATGGATTTTGGGTTGCATATCACATTTTTTTTTCCTGATTAATGACTAGAGGTGTATTTGAGGGCCCACAGAATATGTATCATTCTAATTTATTAGTATGGACAAACTTGTTTTAAAAGTGATTGTTAATCGCATTCTCACCGACATTAAATAAGAGACGCCCTAACTCCAAATCCCAGACAACACGGGGTATCTCAGTCTTTTCTCCCTCTTCCCTCACTAATTCCTTTTCTTACACTCTTCTTTCCTTCTTGTTGCCTCCCTTTTTCTTCTTCTAATCTATCTTTTTCTGTGTTCTTTTTTCTTCATTTGTTTCTCTTTCTCTTTCTTCTTCCATTTTCAAAAGGAGATTTTGGTTTAATTTGCTTTCTCCTGATTACTATGAGGTGAACTATAGTGCCATGTATTTTTCATTTTGAATTAGTTCTTTCACCGAACTTCGAGTTTTTACCAAATTTACTTTTCAGTAGTCTGATTTTTCCTGAGATATTTACATGAGTTTTGTGTGTTAGATAATACTATATGTTGCAAATAAATTCTTCCAGTCTGAACCTTGCCTTTCAATGCTTTTAATGCTGTCCTTGTAATAAATGCATCATGAAGACAGTCTCCTATGTTACTGTATTAGAAGTCTAAATTTTACTTTTCCAAATTGCTGCCTGTTTATTCCTCTGCCATATACTGCGATGACTCTTTCCTTCTCAATGTCATTCAAAGTCATCTATTACTCAAATGAAGTTTCATATGTTCCTACTTTGGGGCCTGCTTTGAATCTTTTTATTTTGTTTCCTTAACTACCTATGTTCCTCTAATACCACAGCATCTTATTAAGTTTTACATTGCTTCTTTTGTAGATTTCCACAAACTTAGTAGGTTAAAATAACACAAACTTGTTATCTTACATTTCTATAGCTAACAATCCTAATAAGGATGTCAGTGGGCTAAAAGAAAGTATTTATGAAGCTATTTGCTTTCTGAACCTTTAAAAGATGGTGAAATCTGTAGTGAGTTTTCGTATTTGTATTGTGAGCACAGTTCAATTTCTTGTGGTTGTAGGACTAGGGTTTGTCCTTATTTCCTGATGCCAACTACATTCCTTATCTCCATCTTCGAAGTCAGCAATAATGAATTGAGTCACTTTCAATGTTTAAATTTCCCCTGATCCTTGGTTAAAACACTACATCTCTCTCACCAGCTCTTCTGCATTCTTCTACTTTTATGGGTTTGGGATCAGCTCTGGCCTGCCAAGCTCTTCTGGGGCAATCTCTCTATTTTTAATCTCTCT